>CM031374.1:63157796-63354017 GCA_018208015.1 Medicago ruthenica
AAAAGAAAATCATATAAATATCATAATCCTTTGAGACTAACATTATTGTAGGAGAAAATCTCCAAAAAAAAAAAGTAACAAAACAACAGGCTTCCAATGAAGATTTAACAAATTTATTCTAAACAATTGGATTTTAGCCTAAGAATCTTCTTTCCTTTCTCTTTTCGCCTTGTTCTTTTTTTTCTTTTTCTGTCTCATATATATATATATATACACATCAAGATATTTACTCAACATATTATCTAAATCTGCAGCAGAAACACCTGTTCAGTTAGGCAGGCTCAAGATAGCAGCTATTGAGGCTAAACTGCTAAAGTACAACACTGTTGTCCTAGGACTCTTGCATGGAGGTTGGTCAACTATACTTCCTTTTGAGAATAATAAAGATCAAGAACTTGTCAGCAGAATAAGGTTGCACTGATATAGCTACAATTCTCATAACAGTGTAATCTGATGTATTTCAATGCAATTCACAATTAGGTTTCCTCATGGAAGGTACGAGATCGCGATAAAGCCGCAGGGTTGGCATACATCAGCGGTGACGTTTCAACCGAGTGATTCATGTCCTTTCCCTTGGACTGAAATCCATTGAACATGCCTCCTCCATTGAGAGAATTGGCTTTGTCATTATTGATCCCAAGCTTTGACCATAATGAACTCTTTGCAGCTTCACTTGGGTCATCAAATCTAAGTGTCTTTGGGATCAAAACGCTGCTTTCGGTACTATTGTGTTCATTATCAGGTTTTTCTTTCGGTGAGTTTACTGAGGTAATGATGTTCCCATCCCTTGAGTGTTTCCCCAAAGTCGGGACAGAACTATGAGCAGAGTCACTTTGATTAACAGATGCACTTCCGGGTGACATACATGATATATTCCATGGAGGTGGCATACAACCCCAATATGCAGGTGGAGTTACTGGAGTATAAAATGCTAATGGATAGTTTGGTGGACAAAAGGTAGGAGGAGGCATTGCAGAATTCCATGGATAAGGCAAAAAGGGACTTGGAATATGTTGCAACTGACGAGGGAAACCTTCAACTCCTTTATCCACTAACCCATTTGTGCTGGTGTGGCCTTTTCTCTCTGATGAATTTGAAGCCGTAACCGCATTTTCCCCACCATACGAACTTGCATGATGAAAACCATTTGACACACAATTTTGAGTTCTTTCAGCGATGTTCAATACAGAAGTCATGGTGTTACAAAGCGAAGGATTTGAATCAAACGTCAAAACAGCTTCTCCATTTCCCAAACTATGTAAGCCATTAGGGGAATTAAGTTTAGCTCCCTCTGGAATTATCAAGTGTCGATAATGCGAGGTAGATAAGTTCTTGTTCTTGCGGCGACCAGCCCCAACAGGAACATTTCTCATTGTTCCTCCTGCAGTCCAGTATCTTTGACATTTCTTACAAAAATGACGGGGTTGGTTGACATTGTAATTGTTGAAGTAACAAAATTTGGTGTCCATGCTATTGCATCGCGGGCATGGAATTATTTTGTCGGGTTTCTTCAGAGTTTTTTCTTCGGAAACACTAGTCTCGCTTTGTTCTACATTTGTAGAAGATTTCAATAACGAATTCTCGGTTTCAGCTGATGGAGTCTTAGGAGGATTCTCAAGTACAACTGAAGATGTTGTGAGAGCTCTTAAATCTTGAGTGGTTTGTTGCGAGGCTTCATCGTCTTGTGCTGTAATTGGTTCTTTCCTTGATGGTTCCTAAAACAATGGATATGACTAAGATGAGAAACACTAACTTATTATATACACAAAAGGGAAATTACAAAGCAGTGAACTCAGAACCTCAAAAGAAGTAAAAAAACAAAAATATCGTCATTTAAACACCGAGCACATGTGTATATTAACATTGATATTGCTAATATAAAATATTTATATATATAATTTTAACATGAGGAACATTATGATATTGTATAAAAATAGTAGAAAAGGGTCATTATTATCAAAATTGATCATATTTTTCTTTAAGTTAGCGACTCTGACTCCTCCTATATGGATTCTCATCGAAATTTTAAGCGCAAAGTGAAAGGTTAGTGAATTCACACCAAGGATTAAAGTTAGACTAGAGGCATAAGTATTGTAGGAGACAACAGTAAGGCCAAAAAACTAACAGTCCATAAGACTAATCTATGGTATCTGGTAAATTTTATACCCGTAATATGTGCATGAACAATTTTTATATAAATAATTCTTTTGTGATGTCACAAGGTCTCAGATAATTTAGATAATTGTTATTTTGACACAGAACAAGGACATGAATATGGACAAAAAGTGTCTAACCAAAATAGTTTAGTTCAAGTCCATGGCATGAAAAGTAACCAAAAAACTTCAAGGCAACGAAATAGTCATAGAAATTCTGTGATGCTACATGAAAACTACTAAGAAAAGAATAAAGCATAATCATTGACTAAAACAAAAAATTGATAATTGAAAAAACCAAAGCAAAACAAGGTAAACCACATAATATATTAAATATTATATGCTCAAATTTATATTCCAGAATAGATTCGATCCAATTTCACTGATGGGAACCACATAATGAATTTGAGCCACAACTTAATAAAAAAATGTAAAAGAATAAAAAAAAAACTCAAGACAACCATTGATAATTGCAGCAATTCCTCAATTCAATTGACTTCAAAAACAAAAATTTGAACAAACCCATTAACAGTTAAGTGCTTAAGAAAAATGGGTTGGAATCAGATTTACAAAACAACATGTTTTTTCAATTGTCGTTTTCACTACAGAAACTCAATCATATGAAACCTTCATGGCACGTACCTCAGTTTCATGTTGTATTGCAGAGGTGAATTCTGGCGGAGAAGAAGAGTCATTGGTAGGGATGATCAGTGGAAGCGGAATTGTCCTTCCAAAGAGCTTTATCGCGGGGTCTTTTACCTCTGACATTTCTGTAGGAAAATCTGTGTGTGACTCTGTTTTTTATGAAAAAATGAGTGAAAATATTATGAGATGGAATATATAGAAGTTGTTGAAGTGTTAATAACTTTGACTCATGTTATGTTAATTTGTATAAAAAAAAAAAAGGGATATTATATAGTCTGATGGATCAGAAAGAGAGAGAAGGAGGGAAGATACATAAGAAAATTTGTGTATGAAGTGGTTTGAAGGTTTTATTTATTGTTTTTTTATTAACTAAGGTGGGTAAGAGAAAATATGGTGCCACTTCAGCAAAGAGGAGAAAATTTTGAGCCACAAGTTGTTGTGGCCTATGAGATCTTGGAATGCAGTTGGATTCCCTCACATCGTTTGTAAAGATAGTGCTGTTCTTTCACATCCCTTTTTCCTCCCTGTCAGCACTTTCAATTTTTTTTTTGCCTTTTTGCCTTTTTGCATATTACTTTTCAACTCTCTTCTCCTTCCTATTCGTGGTCAAATTTGCTTCCAAAGTACTACCTTCTCTATTTGACATTAGTGAGAATCCATTTCCCTCACTTCTTTCTTTGCATTTGGATTAGAGGCATTATGGAGGAGTTACTTGTCTCAACCCTTAGATCTGAAATCAACAGTCCAGATTGTTTACTTGTCTTAGGGCTTGATTTATGACTAACGTCGTGCAATTATGTGTTCTTGAACAACATGAAATACATATTCTCTTTCTTTTGCTAATTTTATCCTCTACACTTTCGTAATAATCTTAGAGCACTATGAATTGATCAAAAAAGAAAAATGTTTTAAATAATGACTTTTGTATGAGAGTTCTTAATTGTCACCGCTTGGTTTGAGTTTGAGAAATTAAGTGTATGTTTACCTATGACGTAGTTTACACAATAAATTGTCTCGACCATTTATTTAGTATTAGATGACTAAAGTTATACATTCATCAAATTAACTTTGAATAACTATATCATTCATTTCGATTGAATGATCAAGATTGACAACTGTGAATGCAGTTATTGCATGAAATATGATTCTCTTACGCATCTAGTTTGGTTTGCTCACATTCCAATTCTAAACACTAAATATACGAGAAGTCTACGATTTATTAAGGTGGTTAACTGTGTGGTGGGAGAATGTGTATGATAGAATTACACATTTCTTTAATTAATCAAGAATATATTACTTTGATTTGATTTGGATTTAAAATAAAATAAGTGGTAACTTGAACCAAATTGAATCTAATATGGCATGATTTTTTTGATTTGCAATATATTATCAAGTTTAATATTTGTTCAAATGCAAGGCCGTCTTTAACATTTTAGGAGCCTTGTTTTTAGAAAATTGCTTTTCCCACTTCAAAGAAAGATAAGAAACACCAGTATTTTACGTTTTTAACCCCATCGACAGATAACTGCTGATGAAAGGATCTGGCGGCAGCTAACTGCCGATGGGAAGGAAACCAGCAGCAGTTAGCTGTCGTTGTCATGTTTTGCCTATATTTTCCAAAACTTCACATTTTTTCATCATAATGTGAATAAAAACGATAAAATGAGTGAACAAAAACGATAAAATGACATGCAATTAAAGTGAAAAAGCTAAAAAAAAGACAGCTAATTTTTTAACTTAAAAACTGTTTTTAATTTTTTTTAAAAACAGATTTAATTTTAACAAAAACTAATTCTAACTTAGTTTTAATTTAAAAAAAACTGATTTTAAAAAGTCAATTTTTATAATCAGTTTTTTATAAATCAGTTTTTTAAAATTGATTTTTTAAAAACTGATTTATAAAAAACCTGATTTAAAATCTGATTTATAAAAACTGATTTAAAATATGATTTTTAAAAAACTGATTTATAAAAACTGATTTTTTAAAATCAGTTTTTTTAAAATTAAAACTATGTTAGAATTAGTTTTTGTTAAAATTAAATCTGTTTTTAAAAAAATTAAAAACAATTTTTAAGTTAAAAAATTAGCTGTTTTTTTTAGCTTTTTCACTTTAATCGCATGTCATTTTATCGTTTTTGTTCACTCATTTTATCGTTTTTATTCACATTAAGATGAAAAAATGTGAAGTTTTGGAAAATATAGGCAAAATATGACAACGACAGCTAATTGCCGCTGATTTCCTTTCCATCGGCAACGACAGTTAACTACCGATGGGGTTCAAAACATAAAATACTGGTGTTTCTTAACTTTCTTTGAAGTGGGAAAAACAATTTTCCTGTTCTTATTAATAATTAGGCCCCCTAATATAACTTGGGCTGATAAATATAATTAACATCCTTTTGTTAACACAATAAAAAGATCGTTTCAATGGCCAAATGAAGCGCCTATTTACGTAACATGATTCAAATTAGTGACCTCATGAACCCTGGCAGAGTGTGGAACCACTAAACCAAGTTAAGTTTCTTATCATTTTCTTTTCGTTAGAACTACTTAACCACTATATATGATTGGCCTGAATACTTTTTTTTTGGGGGGGCCATGTGGTGTAGCCCGACCTCGACGGGCTTTTGAGGGTGTATATAATTGAACGCACCTCACCAATGGTATTGAAGAGCATGATGTTCTTGTAAAATACGACTCTTATAGTAAAAATAGACTTCTAATAAAAAAATACAATTTTTTTAAAAGAGCAAAAAAAAATTATAATGTTTGTTGTTAGAGCTTTGTTATTTTATTCGACAAGTATGAGCCAAAAATTGTGCTCTAAAAAAATTAAATAAATAAAAAAAGACCAAAACTTCAGGATCCTGGGAGTTGAACCCGAAACCCCAGGGATACCAACACCGAGCTCCACCACTACACCAACGTTTCAAATCTGAACTATATTCATATTATACTTGTATTATATACAAAAAAAAAATGGGACCCCAAATTTTGGAGGCCCAGTTCTATAGAGCTGTTTGCACCTCTCTAAAAACGGCCCTGTTGAAGAGAAGGACAGTGGTGGCCACTTATAATATGGTAAGAAAATTGCTCATCTCCCAAAGGGAAATGCTTCCTCCCATTCGAAGTACCCAAAATACCCATGCATGACTTAAGTCACGGTAAACCAGCGTGAGTTAAGTTACGCTCGGTACATATCAACGTGACTTAAGTCACGTTGCGTGTTGTTATAGGAACAACACAAACCAGAACACAGAACCAGTGTGTTCTTGTGAAAAAAATCGAATTTTCTCCCTCCAAGTGCAATTTCAACCATTCTTGAGCCAATCAACGCCAATTTCTACCCCAAAATCAAGTAAGTGTTTATTATCCTATTGCATTGGCTTTTTTTTTACAGTTTAAATTTTGGTTTTTTTTGGGGAAATTTAACATTTTTAGGTTTTTAGAAATTTGGTTTGCATGTTAGTTTTTAGGATTGTTAATGATGAATTAAATTAGGAATTGTAGTTTAGATGTTGTTTAGAGTAAGTTTGACTCCAATGTGGTAGTTTAGGGTTTAAAAATTGTTAGATTTTATGTTGATTGAATGTTGCACTCTAGATGTTTGATAAAATGTCTAAATGAATATTTGTTTGATTTTTGCATTGTTAATGATGAAATTAGTTAAAAATTGGATTGTTAATGTTGATTATAGTGAGTTTGAGTGCAATGTGGTAGTTTAGAGATTGCATTGTTGACGTTGATTAGTTAGAAATGACATAATGCCCCTATGAAAAAAATCATTGATTTTTTTGCATTTTTTTATGTTGTGTAGATATGTCTAAGAGACCGAACAAAGTGAGAGGATACAGGGAGACCATGACCAGCAGTGCACGGGTCGAAAAGGCAGCTGCGCTCCCTACTACTCGAAGGAGACAGGGCGTTAGAAGACAGCAGGATGTGGGGACGTCGTCCCAGACGGGTGCGTCCCAGATAGTGGATCCCATGCAGTATCAGCAGCAGCCTCAGTACGAACAGGCAGCTCAGCAGCAGGAGGGTGAGGCCCAGCAACAGGCTCAGGAAGAGGTTGTGCCGCAGAGTTTTCCCTGGGGCCCTACTAACTTAACGCTTCTACCAAATTTCGGTAAACATGTGACATGCCAGCTTTGGAGTGATGCCGAAGTAAGTATAATTGTTTAATTTTATTTAATTACACGTCAATTGATATGCTTATTTTAATTTAATTTTACGGTTTAATTTTTATGTTAAAATATTTTAATTACGCATTAATTTAATTACATGTAAATTTAATTGTTTATTTTATTTTAATTTTACTATATAATTGTTATGTTAAAATGTTTAATGTTTATTTTAATTATTGTTTTTTTTACGATTAAATTGTTATGTCTTTTTTAGCTATTCAAATGTTTATATTTTTAACAATTTGTTTTTTGTTTAATTTTTTGTATTTCAGTTTCAGAGGTCGCATAAGTTGAACGTTGTCTCGCATGGGAAGAAGATTGGGAACCTGACACTCCCGACACAGGAACATGTCTGGTTCTGGCAGCGGGTGGAGGCATCCGGTCTTGCACCCCTCCTTCATAGTGGGTACGAGAACATCAGCTCTGCCCTCATCACCGTCTTCTCAGAGAGATGGCATGAGGAGACCAGCATCTTCCATCTGCCCGTTGGAGAGATGACCGTCACACTAGATGATGTGGTGTATCTTCTACATATCCCCATTGTTGGGAGGCTCATGGGTGACGAGAATGTAGACTACGAGAGAGGAATGGAGCTGCTGGAGAGTCTGGGTATGGCGGAGGATGAGGCTTTTGATGAGACAAAAAAGCAGTGGGGTGGGTATATTAGTATCACTACCCTGAGGAGACAGTATGACACACTCTTGCATAGGTGCAAAGAGTTGGAGCATCCTGCTGCTGATGATGAGAAGGAGGAGAAGAAGATAACGGTTAGGAAGTAGTGCATTAGGACGTTTTTGTTGTACGTGATTGGCATCACCATTTTCAGCTGTTGTGGCTGGAAATGTTTGAGGATTTGGACACGGTACACGAGTGGTCCTAGGGTGGGATGACACTTTCCTTGCTCTACCACCATCTTTCTCTTGCTACGAGCCTGGACATTAGCGCTTGTGGCGGTTACATGACTCTGCTTGAGGTAGTATTTTTTTTTTCTTTTCTATAACATATTATAAATGACTTACGATATTATTGTGTCTGTTTATGTGTTTGTGATGCTGAAATATTTGTTTGTAGGGATGGATATTGGAGCACTTCAAGAAGATCTTTCCGAGGAGGCTGAATCTGGACTACCATCGTGCTTCCCCGCTTGCTGCTAGATGGAGACCGCTCATGGGCCATGCTGATACTGCACACTATCATGGCTTCATTGATCTGATGGTCAATGTTGATGTGATCTGGAGGTCGTACGAGGACTGACAAGACATCACGCATTTCCACGACAGTTGCTGGTACTCCGATTGGATCATGGCCAACAAGACAACTACGTGCCTTCACTTGCCAAAGCGGGTTCTCAGGCAGTACAGACATGTCCAAACCGTCCCCAGATCTTCTATTGATATTCAGGCTCTTGAGCCTGAGGCGGTAGTTGAGGCCTTTCAGGATTTTCTGATCCATGTCCTTCCACAGACGCTTCGGGCTCGGCCGACAGCAGCGACTAGGCAGTGGAAGTGTCAGGAGGGGTACATTAGATGGTACTACAATGTATCTCATCCCATCATGAGCGACCCTGATGTCATTGCTGAGTATGATAAGTGCCAGAAATTAGTTAAAATGAATATTTAATTTAAGCACTTTAGTAGCTTGTTTTGCAAGTTATCATAGGAAAAGCTCATAATTATTGATCGAATGTCAAAATATTGATCCTATGTCTCACCCCATCCATTTGTGCAGGAAATAACAAGCTAGGACATGAAATTGAGCAAAGAAACATGAAGAAAGGTTAAGGCTTGCTCGCTACAGCGGAGGATTGGTCGCTATAGCGCGCCTAGGCAGGGAGAAATCAAGTTTCCATCGCAATAGCGATGGATCTGGTCGATATAGCGACCAAAGGCGGTTTGAACCCCGTTTGCTGACGTGGAGCAAACCCAAAGGCCAAGAAACCTTCCATCGCTACAGCGACCAACTCATCGCTGTAGCGAGCCTTATAAAAACCAGTTTATATTTATAGCCTTTCAGCTCATTTTTAGTTAGTATTACTACAGTTTAGTAATATTTTAGGTTATAGTTTTAGACATAAAATAGGGCTAAAAGAGGTGATCTTCATGGAGCAAGAGTGAAGGGAGTGTGGATTAACTAAGATTCTTTGGGAAATCAAGACTTAGCTTTGGATCTTCATCTTTCTTTCCACTTTTGTATAGTTGTCATGACAATGACCAACTAACCTTCCCTTGTTGGGATTGGAGGTACTCAATATAGCTTAGATGTAATCTTATGATTTTGCAAATATATGATTCTAGTAATTTAAATATTGAAGTTATTCTTGCTTTTCATTCTTATGCTTGATTTAATTGTTATTGACAAATACTTTTGAATCTAGGTTTAGAATAATCTTCTATCAAAATAAGAAATTCTAGACATGGAATTGGGTTTTGATAATCGCATAAATTGTTGGAACGTAAAGCTTTCGGATCGTTTAATAGATTGGGAAATCGTCGATTAAACGATACGATCGATCTCACGACGTCATTTGGACACAAATGATGTTGTCGAGTGATACGTGATAATTTCGCTAAAAAACTAGAATTCATATGCATGATCATTAGAATATATTAGAGGCTAGATTGACGAACTCCGATCCCAACGCTTTTACGTCCTATTACTTGTCGTCTTTATTTCCGCTTTTACATTCCAATAGTTTATAGCAAACAAAGTTATAAACCCTTACTCAAAATGATACCAGCTGTTGAAAGGCTTGAAATATCGCACTAGTCCCTGTGAAGACGATATAAAAAATACTTACTTTTGTCTGATCAACAGAGTACACGACTCATGTCCCTCCTTGTAAGGAGGTTATTGTTCAGCAGCAGTGGGCCAGACAGGTTCCTGACCCACTGCAGATTATTGCAAACATCAGAACCAGAGTGGACAGTGCAATGAGTTGTCGTAATGTGTTTAGGAATCCAATCGTAGCTAGTATTATGCAGGACATCCAGTCGGAGTATCACATTTTGCAGGAGTAAGCGGTTCCCCGGAGGAGGACCAGGAGCCATAGTCCAGCGGAGTAGGCTCTTGTGACGTTTGTACTTTGTATATTTTTAGTTATTTTTTTATGACATGGATGTATTATATTTACACTCGCGCCTTTGCGCATTTTTATGACATTTTGGTCCATTTTTGGTTTTATTTTTGCGTATTATAACTTTGATTGAATTTGCGTATTTTAACTTTGAATGAATGACTGATTGAATTATTGATTGTATGGATGAAAAATTGATGAAAATGGAGTAATGAATGGATGAATGAAAACTGGGAGAAATGGTGCATTATGTCTGTTTTGGTTGTTGACACAAACAGAGTGTGACTTAAGTCACGCTAGTGTATAACCTCTGTGACTTAAGTCACACTCGGTAGATGTCAGCGCGACTTAAGTCACATTGCGTTCTTTTATAACCCAGACAGTACCTCATTTCTCCATTTCACTTCTCAAATCTCTAAAAACTCTCTCAAATCATCCAACCTCAAATTTCTTCAACTTCAAATCACCCACCACTCCAATAACAAGTAAGTTTTCATAAAGTACCATTGTCATTTTATGTTTATATGTTACATTTTTCCTCTTAAGTTAGATATTTTTTAGTTTTAGGGTTTGTTTAAATTTTGTTTTGTTTTTTTGCAAGAAATGATACAATGTTTATATGTAAATGACTTATGTTGCTTAAATGATTAGATGTTTGCATGTTTGTGTTGTAGTTTTTAGTTTTAGAGTTTATGTATAATTTGCACTCCAAGTGTATGATGAAATGTTTGAATGAGTTTTTCATTGATTGTTTTTAATTTCTTATGGGGTAGATCTGAAACAATGGACAATTTGTTCGACGCTCAAGTATGCTTCAACGGAGGAAACCCTAATTTTTTCAACGTTCGGGACGATGTCACATTAAAAGAACTGAATGATCAACTTTATGAAATCAACCAACGACTCAACCACAGAGACACAAGGAGGGTGGAATACGTTTGGTATAAACGTCCATCGTTCGACTGAGAGCGGAGATTGACGTTCAGTCGGCCGAAGTTAACGAACGACGATGACGTGAGGAGCATGTTCTTGAAATTTGGTCAGCACAACATGTTCCCGAGGATCGAGATGGATGCTACGTTACTGAGGTCGCCTGAAGATATTCTCAAGAGTTTAATTCGGCCGGATGAAGATGTTTAGGTAATATTATTATGTTGTGTCATTAGTTTGTTGGATTTTAGTTTAATTTTTGTTAGTTTGCTGAAAATGTTGGCATTTAAGTGTCTTTTACTTAGCGTAAATGTTTGGTAGTCTCTTTGAAAACTCACAAAAATGAAGAGAACACAACATGTATTCTGCCGAATCTGCTATATAGGTTCTTACATTGAATTCCATCGTATAGGATGAGTGTGACAAGATGTTGTTTTGAGCTTGATCATGCTCCTCTATCAATTGAAACTTGTCAGTTGGCAGGTCAGTATGATTAAGTTCAAAAGAATATATTGGAATGCATTCCTTTTTGTCATGACTCATCCTATATGAAGGGATTTGATGTGATAACTTATATAGTTGATTCGGTGGAATACATGTGTTGTGTTCTCTTCATTCTTTTGAGTTTTGAAAGAGATTTGCAAATTTTTACACTAAGTATAAGACTCTTCAATGCCAACATTTTTGGCAAACTTTCATAAATTTAATTTTAATCCAACATCATGATGATACAACATCCTTAGGGATAATGTAATGTAATGTAACGTAACGCTTCGTTTATTTGAACGGAGATAAAAGTATGACTAAATAAATTTGTGGTGTTCTATTAATTTTGGAATTTATTACACGTACTTGTGTATTTTTAGCTATTATTTCTTTTGAATCATGAATGAATTGTTGTTATTGATGTTTCTAAGACATAACATGCTTTTAAAAAATGAACATAACATATTGTATGTTTGAGGTCTTCAAAAAATTTTATCTTTTTGCAAAATTGGTGAAAACATAAGTTACCTAAAACAAGCGTGACTTAAGTCACGTTGGCGTTGTACACAGCGTGACTTAAGTCACGTTGGTATATACCGAGCGTGACTTAAGTCTAGCTGGTATACACCGAACGTGACTTAAGTCACGCTGGAGGTATTTTCGTTAGTTTGTATGAGAGTGAATAATTTTGTATGGGAGAAGAGCAATTTTCATATGGTAAAGGGAGAGGAAAGTCACAATCATGTATTGCTCAAATTCTTCGTTACACCATACACCAATTGAAAAATACTTAAATTTGTATCCGACTCTTTTTTATACTGTTAGCTTAAAGTATTGTGAGATGTAGGTTAGATATTTGTTTTGGAGAGTGTGACTGTAATGAGATTATGGGGTTTGACAAAAGTCAATAGCGTTATTCTTAAGTTGTCATTCGACAACAACCATGGGTTTTCTCTGGTTTCAGAGTTTTCCACATTATGTTCTTGTGTTGTGATGTTTCTTAATTTTCTCTGTTATTTTTCCCAACAACTGGAATCAAGAACTTTGATTTAATCCAGTGAAAGAAATTTTTAGTATGCATTATGGATGCAACATTGTTCGATCTTCCATATAAAAAACAAAGGTGATACTATGAAAGCGTTAATTTGTGTCTATTGTGACTCACCTCTCTTTCCCAATAACCTACCTGGTGTACGAGTTTCTAGTTTGCCTACAATTGTAATGTCAAGTTATGCAATTATTGTGAAGTTTGATAAAGAAATTTGATGGAAGAATGAATTTTAGAATCTGAAAATACAAGTCAATGAGTGTTGACACAATCAAGATTACACAAGGCGTTCAAAGAAAACATTTCTACTATGAATAACAAGTAGTCAGATGAACTAGATTTGAGAAAAATTTCACTAAGTTTACTTAAGAATATCTTCTGTGTGTGCAGCCGCAGGGAATGTTGTTAGCCAATGAGCTTTGAGAAAAACTTGAATGACTATATAAGGCAAATGACATCTCAAATCAAGTGTTGCTGAAGGAGATTTTTTTTTTTATAATTTAGGCATGAGTCATACGAAAGTATCTGATCATTTTAGCATTCTCAATAGTATCCTCTCTAAATTATAAGTTGTTGGTGTTAAGATTGACGATAAATATAGAACTTCAAGATTTATACAATCTCTTTCATCTTTTTATGAACATATCAAATTTATTTTGATATATGGGAAGGAAAGTATAAGTTTTAGAGAATTTGACAGTAAAATCATTTATGAATAAATAAGATTGCAAAGCGAGGATACCTATTTGACAAACTCTATGTTAGTAGTTAGAAGCGGGTCTTAAGTGAAAAAGAACTAATTAATGAATATTAAATATTAAAATTTAAGGTGAAGCAAAATTTGAAAAAAATACATTGAGTCAAATGTTAGCAACGTCTCCCTCATGTGGGAGATGACGATCCTCTCTAAACAAAAGAAAAGTGTATCCTCATGGCATCACCATGTTGTCATTAAAAATAATAAGGTATTGTCAAAAGTTTCTTATTAGTACACGGGCATTGATTGATAAGGGTGGGAATAGTTTGGGTCATGCTAGGCTGGTGAAGGCTAGGGTGTGAGATCAAAACATGTCTCTCACTGTGTAAATTGATTTTGAACCGTTAGATATATTAATAAATTATTGTGCGGTCAGATGGTAAAAAAATCAAATGGTTCAAAATCAATTTGGTGATTTTATTAATATATCTAACGGTTCAAAATCAATTTGCACGGTGAGAGACATGTTTTGGTCTCTCACCGTAGCCTAAGCCTGCTAGGCTTTGTAAGAAAAACAATGTTGGATAACAAGTTTAAATTACTGAATAAGTTAGCAAATTTATATTTAATCCAAAAGTATAAAATATAATATATTAATAATAGTTATAAAAAATATCATTTATATTTACTTAAGTAGGCATGTGTGCTAGGCCTAAAAGACTTCTTTTTTTGGCTTGTAGTATGAACTTTTTAGCTAAATGGACTTCTAAAAGAAACCTTTGTATTCTCTATTTAAAATAAAGGTTTGCCTAACATGAGCATGATGTATGATAGGTTGTAGGCCTTTGTCGGTCGGTTTGATCTATTTCTTTCTCTAATGGCTGACATCGAAGCAAGGTACCTTTGATGGTTAAAGAACTTTTTGAGAAAGCCAACATGGAAGTTAGACCGTAATTTTCATCCTATTGTTTTACATGTAAAATTTCTTAGAGTGGTTTAACATCAAGTATAGTATTATCTTTATAGTGGAATATGATAGTTATTTTAAACTATGATATACATTATAGACAATGGAAGTCGAGGAAGTATTAATTTCAACTAAAGTGGAGATTATTGAAATTGATTGAGACATCTTTGAGTAAGATTCACATTGCCCAAGATTGTATAGGAAGAGGGAACCTAAAACTATATATATTGGCTTAACCTCTTCATTACAACATGCATGAAATATTTTAAGTTTGTATTAGACTCTGTTATTTCTTTATACTTTAGGCTCAGACTGTTTTGAGGTGTAGGTTATTTATTTTCTTTGGAGAGAGTGCAATGGTTGTGTGATTTGAGAGAAATTTATGTGTTATAAATTTTTTTTAAAATGCTTTTATTCAGTAGTTGTCATTAGACGTCGACCATAATTTTTCTCCATTTTTAAAATTATATTCTTGTATTGTGACCATGTTATCGAATTTCTCAGCGTTGATTTTCCCATTACTTTCTCCGTCTTCTCTATAAATGTCCTACTTCTTATTACTTTATTGCTCATGAATAGAAAAAAATTTGGCCTTCCCATATTAGTTGTCTTGGGTTGTTGATTTCCCTCTACATTAATAATTGTATTTTTGTTGAAGACATCCAAATTTGAATTTGGAGTCGTGACACCCCTCTTGATTTTATGTTTTCATGTGATTTTTATTAGAAAAACAGTGTTAGTTAGTTAGGATTTTAGTTAGTGTCAGAGTCTTCTAACACAACATTCACTAAGACAAAAAAAAATCTCAATCTCTAATGATCTAAATAAAATCCTAACCAACTAAATGTGTGTGTGATTTTTGAGGTCTTGAGCATCTAAATGAAGAATCTCCATTTTAGCTATTGGTCTTCTACATGCGGGACCTACTTAGACAACTAAATGAGGATACATCATTTTGAGTTGGATATTTTCTTTAGGCAACTAGTTAGGCATCGAAACTCTAACTAACTAACTAATCTATAACAATATACAAGGGGATACATCCTTTTGGGTTAGATTTTTTCTTGAGTAAATTACATTACCCTCTTTTGAGAGAAGTTTGAATTACACTCAATTTCCCTCTTATGTTAAAATATACACTCCCCTCTCTTGAAGAGTAAAATTTATACTCCCCCCTCCTATGAGATGCTTGAATTGCAACCCTCTCCCTTAATAATTAAATACACACTACACTTTAATCTATTTTAACATAAATAAATATTTTTGTGATATATACTAATTTTGAACCATAATTTAAGAAAAATAAACTCATTTCTTTTTTATTTAATTGTCAATGATAATTAAATTGAAATATTTTGTTATTAATTTTATAATTTAGAGTATAAAATTCATTTTTAGATGACCATACTTTATCAACTTAGCAATTTTTCACATATTTTAGTTTTATTTTGAGTTGTTTCATATTTTACAACAAGGTTTAAAACTATATGTTAATGAAATTGTGAATAACAAATAGTGAAAAATATGCATTCAAACTTTGATTATATTAAAACGAATCCGCTATACTATTTTTATTCAAAGTGTGTTAGATTTATTTTTTTTGCTAGATTGTTAGAAATTAAAAAATTATTAAGGAAGTAAAGTGTAGATTTTAACATTTTAGAGGAGGAGTATGTAATTCAAGCTTCTCTCATGGGAGGAGAGTGAAATGTTTTCTAATATGTTTTGAATAAGAAGGGAGAGAAGTGTATATTTTAACATAAGAGGGAAGTAGAGTGTAATTCAAGCATCTTTCAGGAGAGGAGAGTGTAATTTATTCTTTTTTCTTTCATTTTTGCATTTCATTTAAACTATTTTATCATTTTTATTATATTGTTTAAATTATCAATTAAAAAACTAGTTAAATTTCATTCAAATAAGAACAATCCACAACAATAGGAGAAAATAATATGGACACTATACAAAAATGACCTTAGATAAAAAAATATATTATGTTTTAGTGTAACATTTTTTCTTCCAATTTTACCCTTTCTTTGATTACATTTTACTTTTTTATCGTTCATTGCAAATAAAATCGGAAAGACGGACACAATATTGCCCATTTTTTTGTTAGTTTCTAATAATTTTTGAATATTTTTCATCATTTATTTTTAACTTTTAATGTTGTTTTTCATTTAGGAAGTACTAGTTGAAAGATTGGCAATGCGTTCCCGTTTATTTGTTTTTTTTATTCTATTTCCATGTATTTATGTTTTATGTGTTTTTAAATTTAAAAAAAATGAGATTGCTATAGGAAAAATTGTAGCAAAATTTTTTCAATTAAAAGATAATTAGTTTTCAAATTTCATATAATTTTGGCATAAATTTAAATTTAAATTTTAAAAAAGAATTGAGTTGCTATAACTGTAATTTTGTACAAAAAAAGATCCGACCAAAAAGTAGTTAATTGATGGTTAACTTTAAAGTTATCTTTATATAATAGTATAAATGATATAAATTACTTTGCTAGCAAGAGCATGCACAATGTAGATTTTCCATTTGGGTGTCTAATGCAGTTTGAATTTTGTTCATTATTCAACATCTATTTATTGTTCATTTATGAGAGAGGGATAAACATAAGTATGAAATTAGTGAGATCTATCAGTGAGATTCATTTATTAAAATGTGTTCTTTTAATATTTGCTTGTCTTATCTATCTCATAAATAGACAAATAAATGTAGAGTGAATTCTGTCAAAAAAAAAATAGAGTTAGTAAATATAGCAAATTTGAACTCGTCTAAATATGAGTTTCACATATATACATCACTTATTTTATTTTATGTTTCGTTTATTAGCTTGTCTTTTTTTAATGTTAATACTTAATAAACTCTTAATTCATCCAACTCAGTGCCACAATTTTGTTTTATTGAATAGGTCCAACTAATAACTATATATCAATACATTTTAAAATTTTATTTATTTCATAACAATTTATTAAGCATGGTCTACGAAAAAGAGAAGAGAGCCTTTCCATATGCATCATTCTCTAAAATCACCCTAAATTTTCACTCCACAGTTGAAGAGTGTTATATATTGTATTTAATATTGCATGAATTAAAGAGATTGAATGAACATTAACAGAAGAGGAGAGGAAGACTTCATGTAGGCTGCAAAGGTGCTTGAGCCAATTCATTGCAAGGCAGTTGGCTTGACTAAATGGATTTGTTTGTCCTTCACATTATTTCCTTTATGTTTTTTGTTCTTCACATTATTTTTCTAAGCAAATGGGAATTTTAGTTCTTTAAATTGAAAAATATCAATCAATTTAGCTATTTTCAAAAGAAAAAATTGCACCGGATGTTTACCAAAAAATCATTTTCGATGGAGGGATTAAATTGATTGATCTGTTTCGGTTTGAAGAACTGAATTTGAATAGTGATTTGTAATTGTAACATAGTGTGCTCATGAATCTCACAAACCTGGTATACTATGGAAGAGATGTTCTTTCCTAGCAATATATTTCAAGCCAAAGAAGTCAATGAAAAAAGGAACCTAAAGGTAATGTATTTGAAGAAACAAGATTGAAGTGTTGGTGTCATTGTGCATATTGCTTGCCATGGCAGAAGGAAACAATGCCATATTAGCATCTTAGTGTAGCATAACAAAGAAAAAACAAGCTGTTAGGACATGACTTCCAATACAAATTGTCACACCCACATAATTTTGAACTTCATGCACCACAGCATAAGTGTTTTGGCCGACCAAAGAGGATAATGGAGAGAAGCTCAATTTCCCATTTGTTGAAATAAATATGTACTAGTGGTGGTGGGACTTCAAGATTATGGGTTAGAGTTGGAAAGGTGTCAAGGAGGAAAATAATTGGCTTGTAGATAAATAAATCATACAACTTAGAAATTTATATAAGTGACGTTTCCTCATATTCTCGTGGGATGGACTCAAGATTATACCCTGGCATGTCATGCAGAGAGGTTTTGCAAATTTGTGACATTAAATTTGTTAGACTAATGGTTTGTTCTTGTTTTGTTTTATAGGCACAAAACCACTCGTAGGGATGTTTTTCATCCTCATTGCCTTTGTGAAATTAAATACACAAAATTCTAATTGTTTTCTAAATTGGTTTCACAGATTCATTTCTTAATTAATACTGTTGGGTTGGGCTTTCTTCTCCTTCTGTACATTGGGCTGAGTCTCACTCACACCAACTTCAAGAGCTTTTTTCCCCTCCTCCTATGATTATTAAAAGACTATTATTACTTTTTTTACTCTATCTGTTTCTTACGCGCCTTATTTTTTTTCTCCTTCTGTACATTGGGCCCCACATGATTTGTTGTCTGTTGTTTTTGTTGTAGAAACACCTGTATCTCAAGGTTAGAGAAAAGGCTATATTGGTTTGGGGGGCATTTCTTTAATAATTAATAGAAAAACCAACCCATTAATTTTTAACGTTTTTATTTTGGGAAAATGGAAATAAAAAATGATGTGTTTATTTGGCAAGATTTGGGTTAAACTCATACCCAAAAATGAAGAAGAAAATATCGTATTTTTTTACCTTTTTAATTTGAATTTATTTGACACAATTTTATTTGAGCACTAAACTCATACTTATATCCTTTCAAAAAAGAAAATAAACTCAGACTTACATATCTTTTGTTTTGGACGAAATACTTATAATTTAGTAATACAGCATTAATAAATGATTATATAAAATATAAATGAAAGAAAATTGAATAAAAATTGGGGTAATATTTGAGTTGTATTTGTATTTATTATTTTTCCAATAGAAGAAAAATTATTTAAAAAATTATATTATATTACTTAAATTTAAATATTTAGCTAAAATCAAATAAAAAAAATGATTCACAAATATATACAGATAAACATGTTAAAATCTATTTTGATCATTTACACATCCAAAAGCAATTTTGACACAAGAATCCAAACAACATTTTTCATAAAAATCGCTTTTTCTATGAAAGTATCCAAACATAAACCACTTTACATTAAATTCACTTTTAACCAAAACCAATTCTACAAAATCAATTCAATCAAAATCAATTCTCTCCACCGCAGGACCAAGCATACACTTAATAGGTACTCCATCCGGTCTCATATATAAGAAAATATTCTTTTTATAGGTTCATTGAATAATTAATGAATGTGAGCTACATTGTAAAACAAATACATTAATTATTCAATGAACCTAAAAAAAGAATCTTTTTTTATATATGAGATCGGGGGAGTAGATTGCCTAAAAATGGAACTACATATTTATGATCCTATCCATTAATAATAATTATTTAAAAACAAAATATTCTTCAAAAAAAAAAATTTGGAGCAAAAGACGGCCCACATCCAAAAATCCCAATACTACATAAATGCATTGAAAAACACTAAAAAGTTGGAACCGGTAATGTTCTGATGGTAATGATATTTAGATATCTCTAATTCTTCAACATTTATTCAACACCTCATTTATTCTTTATATCTCTTCCTATCACAACACCAACAGGTCGGACCAAACTCTTGCTTTAAGTCTCCAATTTTTGTTTTTTCTAAAGGGTTTTAAGCCTCCAAATAAAAAATGTGATATTTTTAGTAAATGATAATTGATATGATACTTTTAGATACCTACCTGGTTTGATTGAGTTGACTCTCTTGAGGGGTCGCAAGATCAAAACCTTGTGAGGGAGTAGGTTTTGTTGTTGTCTTCTTTTTCTTATATTTTCTGTTGGTGGACATCTTTTTCCTTGTAAATACTGTGGAGTCCATGGCTCATTTTTAATTGTTTGACAAACAATATTGCTCTATTAATTAGAGTGTGTTATTTATTTGAATACAAGATTTGTTATGAAGCAAAAAAATAGTTATCTACATATCATAATACAAACTCATAATAATTAATTTTTATACATATAGATTATTTTTAATTTTGCTACCAAAAAATACCTAGTTTATTTTTTTAAAATAAATTTTTTATTCGTTACTCAGTTTAACCAACATAGTATTTATAGAGTCAACAACACAACTCTCCTTCATAAAAAAATGTTTGATCTGATTTCTACTGTCGTTTATTTGAGGAATAGTTTAAAAAAAAGCTAAATGTCCTATTGTCAACTTGAATATTAGTCTCACAACGGACTCTATGGTGGGTGGGCATAAAAAGCAGGGTCGTTTCTATGAAATTGAAGGTCTGACTCTCATAGTAAAAATAGACATCTAATAAAATAAAAACATAATTTTTTTAAAGAGCAATCTTCTATTTAAATTGAAAATAACATCCTTATTGTAATTAACACAAAAAAGATTCATATTCGAATCAATAATATTAAAATACAATTTCAAATGAATATCTTCTTTATAAGACGAGAGTTTGAGTAAAAAAAAAGTTTATAATGATTTTTTTAGGGAATAATAATAATTTTTGTTGCTAGAGTTTGGCAATTTTATACGATAAGTTTGAGCAAAAAACTATAAGAAGTGTTCTAACAAAAATAAGAAGACAAAAAATTATATTGTGTTTTTGTTTGTAAATATATAGTCAAATAGGTTAAAGAGAGTTGGATTGAATTGAAGGTAGAAAAGACTATTTTGAAGACAGATGAGTCTTAAATACATTATAAATTAGGCCAAAACCAAGTCCCTCTCATGCTGAAAAAGAGACGAGAGACGATGTATAATCCAGGCTTCTACCACTGGGCCATGCGTTTTTATATGTCATGCTTGTCGCGTTATGTATATAAAAAAAATACTTTGGTCCCCAAATTTTGGAGACCCAGCTTGGTAGAACTGTTTGAACCCCTCAAAGACGGCCATGAAAGAAAAAGGCATGGCCTCATTTCAAGGTTCGGTTTATGCCTCGTATTATGTTGGGCTAAACCTAATAATCGATATATATCACATCACTTTTTACATTTTTCTTCCCTTTCAAAGTATTAAATGGGTGTATTGATGTCCAAATATATTTTTAATGTTCTAATAGTTCATAACTACCGAGCTTTTATTTTTAAATATGAATCAACCGATTAGTTATTTTCTCGATTGTCCTGTCCACCTTTGGACAAACCAACAAATACTTAATATCTGGAAAACTCACTCAGGTAAAAAAAAATCCACAAAATTGACATTCGTAAAAAAAAATAGAAAATGAAAAATAACTTAAGCGTCCATTATTTTTAAATAATTTTAAAGAAGAAAGTGGGCATCTTTGCCGACATAGAAAAGGTGCTAATATACACCTTCAAAATTTGATGTGAATGTAATTTAACAGCCACATCCACAGCCCCCCCCCCCCCCCACCCCCACCTAGGGTTGGGAATAGGCTAGGCCGAGCTAAGCTTTGCAAGGCCTAAGCCTGACCTGCCAAATTTTTTAAGGCCTAAGTCTGGCCTTCTGAAAGCCTGATAAGACCTGCTAGCCTGTTTAAAAGCCTATATCATATGAACATCTTTAAGTAAGCAATGTGATCTAAGTTTAAATAGACTAGCGAACTAATAGATCAATTAGATTAAACTCTCTTTTAGTAATCAACATGAGTTTTTAGGGAATTTAACTATATATTGCATCATATTTCAATTCTAGTTTATAATAATACATTTGTATATGCTAAAAATTAATGTATACTAATAAACTTATATTACTAACGAATTTATATTTTAATTCAAAGGACAAAATATATTATAATAATAAATAATATTAATCATATTTACTTAAATAGGCCGGCCTAATAGGCTTAAGAGGTTTTTTGAATGGCCTGTGGCCTGGCCTTTTAAGCTAAATAGGCTTCTAAAAAAGCCTAGGCCTTCTCTATTTAAGAAAAAAGTCTGGCCTGTCGTAGGCTAGGTCTTAGGCCCCTGTAGGCCGGTCTGGCCTATTCCCATCCCTACCCCCCCCCCCCCCCCCCCCCCCCACACACACACACACACATATGAACATAAAATAAACAATACAAAACACACCATAAAACTATTAAAGAAGTTGTGACCTTTGACTTATCACACTTGAATTTAATTATAATAAGGACATTTTAGTTCAAAACGTACAAATATTGATATACTTTAATTACTCCTTAAGACTTGTGCCAAGATCTAAAACATCAAAAGATAAAAAACGGAGGGAATACTATAATAAGAAAAGTGATCACCGCCAAAATTCCCTAATTAACCTTAATAAAACTCACTAAATCACTAAATCAATGAGTATAATTGTCATATTATCCTAGTAATCAAATACTACTACATCTTCTCATCAAGCTAATTAATACATACTTCCTTTTCCAATGCATTTTCCTTTTGTCATAAAGTGGATTCACTCCCTGCAAACACACGCGCGTGTATTGGCTGTTCAATTTGCTTTTATTTTTTTATTCTCTCACCAAAACAAATTAGACATGGAAATCCATGATTGAAATTTGACTTTTTCTTGAATATTTAGTTAATAATAGTATATTAAATAATCTGGTCGAAGTGTTACTCCATCCGTCCCATATTATGTAACGCAGTTGACTCTGTCACGCATGTCAATGTACAATTTTGATATTTTAAAAATATTCATCGAGACAAATCCAACACCATCTTATATGCTACAATTTGTTTTTGTATATTATAAAAAAATATGGTCGAAGTGTGTTATGTGAATAATGCACATTCTCAAATTAGGTCATTTAAAATGGAACAAACGGAGTATCATTTATTTATAATCAATTTTAAAAAATAGGTCGAAAAATCATGAATCAGATTAAAAAAAAGGAAATCTGCTAACAATATAATAAAATCGTACTCCACTAAAATTTCATAACTGTCTTTTATAAAACTCATGCTTTTCTTAATGTTATGTGTCTAATGGGCATTTTGCAAAATATAAAGCCAATTTGTTTCCTCTTTCTTCTCCTTATTATCCAATCCAAATCCCTAAAATATAGGAAAAAAACAATGTATTATACCCAATGTTTTTAAAACCGGACCGGAGATCGAACCAGCGAGACTCTCGGTTCATGGTCAACCGGTTGAACCGGATAGTAAATAAATAATAAAATAAATTAATATAGGCTAAATCTCATAAAAAATCCTTTAAGATATTTACTAATTTTAATATTTTAACAATGCAAAATAATTATTTTTGGGTCAAATAAGGAAAACATTAAAAAGATATTAGTCCACTTAAGAAAATTGCTTTTCCCACTTCAAAGAAAGCTAAAACACACCTGTAATTTACGTTTTTACCCTGGTGGCAGTTTGTTGCCGATGGGAAGGATCCGGCGGCAGTTTGTTGCTGATGGTTCCCATCGGCAGTTAGTTGCCGCCGTCCCCATCGGCAGCTAACTGCCGTTGCGATCTGTACATAACCAGAACAGCAAAACAGAACCTGCATCAGAAGCAGAAATCTTCAAATTTCCAAATTTTGCTCCAATCCTCTCTTGAGAATATCTTCAGGCTGCGATCTGTACATAACCAGAACAGCAGAACATAACCTGCATCAGAAGCAAAACATAATAATACTACCTAAACATCTTCATCCGGCCGAATCAAACTCTTGAGAATATCTTCAGGCGACCTCAGCAACATAACATCCATCTCGAGGGGGATCATGTTCGGCTCAGCAAATATCGAGAACATGCTCCTCACGTCGTCGTCGTTCGTTAACTCCGACCGAGTGAACGACAAATTACCGTCTGAGTCGAACGATGGACGGTGATACCAAACGTATTCCACCCTCCTCGCGTCTCCGTGGTTGATTCGTTGGTTGATTTCATGAAGTAAATCCTTCAATTCACGTCACATCGTCGCAAACCTTGAAAAAATGTTGGTTACCACCGTTGAAGGATACATGAAAGTATACTTGAGCCATTTTTTCAGATCTACACCATAAGAAATTAAAAACAATCCAATTAAAAACTCATTCAAACATTTCATCAAACACTTGTAGTGCAAATTATACATAAATCCTAAAGCTAAAAATTACAACATAAACATGCAAAGATCTAAACAATTAAGCAACATAAGTCATTTCCATGTAAACAATCTATCATTTCTTGCCAAAAAAATCAAAAATTAAACAAAGTCTAAAACTAAAAAAAAAATTAAATTAAGATAATAAATGTAACATATAAGCATAAAATGACAATGAACTCGATTATGGAAACTTACTTGTTATTGGAGTGTTGGTTGATTTGAGGTTGAAAATTTTGAGATTTTTGGAAGATTTGAGAGAGTTGAGTGTTGGAAGATTTCTGCTTCTGATGCAGGTTCTGTCTTGCTGTTCTGATTATGTACAGATCGCAGCGGCAGTTAGCTGCCGATGGGGACGGCGGCAACTAACTGCCGATGGGAACCATCGGCAACAAACTGTCGCCGGATCTTTCCCATCGGCAACAAACTGCCGCCGGGGTAAAAACGTAAATTACTGGTGTGTTTTAGCTTTCTTTGAAGTGGGAAAAACAATTTCCACCACTTAATTGTTTCTTGAAGGCCCAAGCCCAAATGAAACCCTAAAAGATAAACTAGTGAATATGCTTGCAGCTTGCTTCAAACATTTACACGCCGTTAGTCAGCAACAATATTTCAAACATCTCTAATTTGGTTTGTGTTCATGCTTTTCTTTTTCTTTAGTCATTCTTCTTCTCACCGTCTTCCCTTTTATGCTCAGAGATCTAATATTTGAAAAAAAAAAATCATTTTGAACTCAGATCTGAAGAACAGGACAACAATCATGAGAAGAGAGAGTATGCAATGAAATTGAAGAAAACTAAAAAATTCATCCTGAACTCCATTTTTCTCAGACCGCGTGGTTTTGTGAAACCAGCACCGGTTCGGCGGATGCGCCGATTCTGTCTGGTTTTCCCTGGTTCAAGCGATTTTTCAGCGGCTTTTAGGACTGACGATTCTAGTGGTCAGATCGAGCCGGACTGGACCCCGTTCACGGTTGAACCGGCTAGTCCGGTTTTAAAAACATTGATTATACCATAAATTTAGGAAAAAAGTTTATTCTACTACTTTATGTCATAAGTATAGGAAAATAGTTTATTCTGATCTCTTTTAATCTCACTAATTTGCATATAAAAAATCAATAGAAACAGTACATTAATGTTGATATTTTTAAAATAATAATCAATAGTTTTCAAAATTTAATATCAACTTTCGCATAACGTTATACAAAAAATTTGATTTTTGAGAAATAAGCATGTAAAATTTACAACGATTGCGGTGCAAATATTTAGCGATATTTTGTATATAAAATAAAACATATTTAATATAAACACTATATTAATGTTGAAATTTTGAAAATAGTCATGAGTTTTCAAAATTTTATCATATCGACTATCGCATATCGGCACATAAAAATTTTCTTATGCATATATAAGCAAATAAAATCTTCAACGAGTGCGGTTTAAATATTTAACAGTGTTTTAAATATAAAATAATTTTTTTAATAGAAAAACTACATTAATGTTGATATTTTGAAAATAGTCATGATTTTCCAAAATTTTATCATATTGATTTTTTTTATATATGTATATAAAATTTTGTTTATGCAAATATAATCACATAAAATCTGCAACGGGTGCGGTACAAACATTGAACAATATTTTGCATATAAAATAAAAAGTTATTTAATAGAAACACTACATTAATGTTTATATTTTAAAAGCAGTCATAAGTTTTCAATATTTTATCATATCAATTTTCTCATATATGTATATAAAATTTGTTTATGTAGACATAAGTACATAAAATCTACAACGAGAGCAGTGCAACCATTAAACTGTTTTGCATATAAAATAAAATGTTATTTAATAGAAACACAACATTAACTTTGATATTTTGAAAATAGTCATGATTTTTTAAAATTTTATCATATTGACTTTCTCATATATGTACTGAAATTCTGGCAAGACCTGATGCTGAACGTAAAACAGAGTAAAACACAGGAACAAAATAACAAACAGAAAATAAAAGGCATATGATATTTGTTAACCCAGTTCGGTGACAAACACACCTACGTCTGGAGGCTACCAAGTCAGGAAGGAAATTCACTAGCGTAGTCCTAGTTCTAAGTTCTCAGCAAACTCCCAGTTTACAACTTATCACCTAGCAACTACCCGTATTGACTTCAACCTAGGAACTCATAGATCTGAGATCCCATCTCACTTCCCCTCAAACAATCACTGCCCCAGTGATCTTAAACTCAAATAACAATCAGCGAAGGAGACACACTCCAAATACACAAAAGTCACTCATGCTTAAAAGCTCATGAGTGATACACAAATACAACTCTACTAAACACAGTCCTAAGCTTGCATCAAGGTGACACAAGAAATGCTCACAATTAACAGACTAAAAACCTAAGTATACTCTTTCAATGATAGCCTTGGTTGAGTTTTTTCAATAGCAGCGTCCTCTATTTATAGTCTTCAACACCAACAAATAATTGAACCAAATATTCTTCAAAGATATATTTCCAAAATTCTTTAGAAACATATAGAAGCAAATATTCTTCAGAAATATATTTTCCAAAGATCTCTTTGAAAATATAATCACAAATAAAAGAAACCAATCTTCAGAAAATATCTCACGCAAAAATACTTCCTTCTAGAAACACACACAGCAAGGAGAATTCTTCAGACAAATCTTCAAACGATCAGGTGAGAAAATATACACTCCAAGGCGCGAAAACAGGAACACAGAAAAAAACCAGCTTCTGAACAGTGCGTCTGAAGGTCAGCTTCTGAACAGTGCGTCTGAAGCTCAGTTTCTGAACAGTGCGTCTGAAGGTCAGCTTCTGATCAGTGCTTCTGAACAATGCTTATGACGTTCAGCTTCTGAAGTTCAGCTTCTGAGGTCCAGCTTCTGAAGACGCACATCTTGCTTGTATATTTGATTTTAGCAAACATGAAGCCAACAACCAAATATCCAACAATCTCCCCCTTTGGCAAATTTTTGGCTAAAATCAATCTGAGAGCAAAGGCAAGATCTTCACTCTTCAAAGTATGCAACCATGAAGAACATAACATAAACGTAGTAACCCAAAAATCAACAGAGTCAGCAGCGGCACAAGACAAATACTACGTTTCCACACATACATCAGCAGCTTCTGAAACATACACTACTCCCCCTGAAACATATCATCAGCAGCATCAACTTTTGAAACATACACTCCCTCTGAAACAGAGACTCCCCCTGAAATATATGAACTCTTCTGACAGGAAACAGGAAACATACATTCCCCCTGAAACACACAGCTCTGAAATCAATCTGATTTATCTCCCCCTTTTTAGCAAAACAATTTTGACAAAAACAACCAAGCAATCACCAAGAATAAAAAGAAACAGAAACAGCAGAGGTTACATAGGGAATGTCATACCCCAATTTTTGACCTAAAATTCTCTTTTTTACTCGTCTGTTTGGTTCGAAGTTTTTTGTCGTCTCGGACGAAATTTCGGCAGAGAGGTATTTTAAAATACCTCATTTTTTTTTGTTTCTTTCGGGTCCATCTTTTGTTTTCGTTTTTTATATTATTTTTATTTTTATTCTTTTAAATATTTTTATTGTTATTTAAGCTTTTTCATTATTTATTTATTTATTTATTTTCTTTTTCTTCATCCTTTTATTACTTGCCATTTTAAAACCTCTGACTTTGACATTTTTGTAAGACTTTTTTGTTTAATTGGTCATTTAAGCTGCCATTCATTGGCCTTTATGGTCAATGATGGGAATTTGGTGTATTAGTACACTGGCAAGATTCATCAGCAGGGGGGGGGGGAAAGCTAATTACGGTCACTATCAGAAAACATCAAGAACCAACAATCAGCATCAACCAACCACCAAACACAAGCTTCACCTACGGCCTCTTCCCCACACCCAACCTCCACACGCCCAACAAAACCACAACACACAATACTCCTCACTCACAACCAAACCACACAAACAACTTCACCTAGCACTACCAACCCCACAAAACCAAACAGCCAGCACAAACAATACACGACCATATCACCTCCCCACCACACACAACCCACGGCCACACAACAACCTCCACACGCCTCCATCCTCCCACACCACTCACGGCCATATCGCCTCCATCCTCCCACACGGTCACAGCCCCTCTCCCACAACCCACACAAGGCCGCGCTCCAACTCCCTCTAAACTACCCACGGCCGCGACACTCCTCACCCCCACAATCAATCCAAACCAAAACCAACATTAAACCCAGCTTAACAAAAACAGAAGGTAGCTTTTTGTTTCGAACTCAAAACTTAGATCTAGACATTTTAGAAAAGATTTTGTGAAAACCGAGCCCGGATTTAGAAGGAGGAGGAGAAAACCTCTAAAAAAAACGAATTTTTTAAAAAAAGGGAAGGAGGTTTGCTCCTCCGGCACGGCGGCGCCGCCCTCTGGGCCGGACGGCCACCGCGCCGGGAACTACTCTTCCGGCCAGCTTCTTTTTTGAGAGAAGGAGAGAGGAAGAAGAGATGAGAGAGAAAGCTCTTTTAATAATGAGTGAAAAAAACCGGCCCTTCCTTTTTATAAACACCAAACCGGTTCGGTTCACTCGAACCGAACCGGTCTGATTTTTTTCTTTTCCTCAGCCCAACAGACCACACGGCCCAGTTCCTTTCTTCTGCTCCCTCTTCCTGTTTTTTTTTCCAGCTTGCTAAATGCACCTCCAATTTGCTTCTGCACCTCCTTTCCTCTCTATTTTATTTTCTTTTATTTTCTTTCCTTTTATTTCTTTTCTTGCATTTTATTTTCAGTTTTATTTTTTATTCTCATGCATTTTACTTCACTGCCATTATTTTTAGCACATCATACATTTTTATTTTTTATTTTCCTTTTATTTCATGCATTTTCATTTTATTTTTATTCTTAGCATATTTATTTTAATGCATTTGCTATTTTGTTTTTTTTTTCTTGTTTTATCATTTTGTCATTTTTATTTTTATTTTGTTAGAATGTATTTAGGTCCAATGTAAATATAAATGAGAATATGCACCGACACTCGCACTTTTATTTATTCTGCTTTATGTCAAAAAACAAAAAAAATACAAAAATATTAGGTTAGTTTTATTTTCAAAGGGATTTCGCGGTGATCCAACGTCACCACGGAAATTCCTCGCGTTTAACTTTTAATTATGTTCTTTTTTTAGTCTTAGTTAATTCTTAAAAAGAAAAAAACAAAAAACATGCAAATAATAATAAAAAAATCACAAAAAAATCTTTTCTTAATCAAACCTTGATTTTCAATCAAGTGTCCTTTTTTCTCTTTTATTTTCTTTAAATAACCATTAATCTACTTTAATAACACTTGAATCATTTTCAAAATAAAAAACACAAACCAATCTCATTTTGCCACTTGGCCTTTATTTTATCTTTAAAACTTTTTTTTAAAACCAATAAAAAATACAAAACAAATCAACCGTCATTTTTACCCTGAACTACGAGGTTTTGATCCCTCACGGGTATGTAGGCAAAGGACCTTGTCCTTCCAAATCATAAAAAATAAAAATAAAACATTTTCTTTTCTCACCACTTTAATTCTTTCTCAAAAAAATATATATAAGCAAGTTATAGCCAAAATAAATAAATAAAATCAAGAGGTTCTCGTAGAGTACTACGAACGTTTAGGGTGCTAACACCTTCCCTAAACGTAACTAACACCCGAACCCTAAATCTTTTAAAATGTGGTAATTTAGAACTTTTTCCCCTTTTCTTTTGGAAAAATTAAAAGTTCAGTCGTGAAATAAAATTAGTGAGTCAACGCTAATCAATAGCTTGATCTCCGAAAATCACCGCGACAGGGAACACGCTCAGAAATCTATTCAGAGGATATAAACATCCATCACATCACCACACACAGAACCCACATCAGAAAGTCCTCTCAGAAGAACAAAAAAAAAACAAGAGAACACAACTGCAGAGTATGGTACAAAAATGCAGACCAGAAGCACAAAATGAAATCCATGACATAATCCAAAAGAAAATTGACAGTCTTCAGACTCAGCATCAGAAGCTGCTTAGTCAATGTGTGCTTCAGGCACATTCAGAGGAATCTTCTTCCCAGCAATCCTCTTCTGAACATAGGGCATGATGTCTTGAACATCTTGCTCAACATCATCATCAAACTCACTAGGATCCACTTCCTTTCCTTTTAGTGCCTTCTTCTTTGGGACAGGGACCATCACCTTGCTCCAGCCTTTAGATGGTCCAACAACAGCACTCTTCTTATCAACAAGAGTAGGCCTGCTGGCAGCAACAACAACATTTCCTTTCCTATTCTTCAGCCTCTTGTCAACATTTTCACATTTTGGTCTCCATTCCTTCTTGACATTGATTACAACAGGTTCAGATTTTCTTTGCTGAAGGTGCTTGGGGTATCCATGCAGTTTGAAACAGAAAGGCTTTATGTGCCCCTTTTTACCACAGTGATGACATATCCAAGGACGAGAAGCCCTCCTGCTCTTAGATCCCTGAGGTTGGTTCTGATGTTCCAACTTAGGTTTGCCCATCATTGGATCATATGTTCCAACAGCTGCAATGAACCTTTTGGCTGGATTTTGCTGTTTGTTGTTCAAGGTCCTATCATCAAATCCTATACCATTTGGTTTCCCTTGGTTCTGACTCTCCAATATCTCTTCAAGCATATCAGTACCAGTGTTCATCATTCTGACTTGCTTCTTCATGTGTTCAAGTTGAGAGTTCAGCTGGGTTACCTCATCTTTGAGATCAGAAATTTGCCCTAAGTGTTCACTTCTTTCAGCATGCAGTTGACTGATAGTCTTCTTCTGATTTTCCAGCTGCTTGCAAACTTCTTCATTTCTGAGGTATAGTTCTTTGTAATAGGTAGCCAGTTCTTCACAAGACAGTTCTCCATCACTTGACTCAGTATCAGATGATGTTTCAGAACCTGATGGTGCTTCTGAAACCTTGACTCCATCATCAGACATGCATCTACCAGTTAAAGGAGTGACATGCTTAGCAGACTCATACTCCACTTCTCCTTCTGAGTCATCATCAGACCAAGAAACTGCCAAACTCTTCTTTTGTTTCTTGAGGTATATTGCACATTCTGTCCTAATATGGCCATATCCTTCACACTCATGACACTGAACACCTTTGGATTGATTGTCTTTCTCATCAGTTCTTGTCATCTTCAAATCATTTGGATTGGATCTCCTGACAGTCTGCTTTAGGATCCTTTTAAACTGCTTACCAAGCATCACAAGAGCTTCTGATGTGCTTTCACCATCCTCATTATCAACATTTGCTACAACAACAACACATTTCCCTTTTTATCAGTTCTGTTATTGAAGGCTATCTCAGAATTCTGCAAGGATCCTATCAATTCCTCAACCTTCATACTGGAGATGTCCTGTGCTTCCTCAATGGCAGTCGCCTTCATGTCAAATCTCTTAGGAAGATACCTGAGTATTTTCCTCACAAGTTTCTCATCAGATATTTTTTCTCCAAGAGAATCAAATGAGTTAGCCATGTCCAGAATGTTCATATAGAAATCTTGTATGTTCTCATCCTCCAACATTTTGAGATTTTCAAACTTGGTGGTGAGAAGTTGAAGTCTGGACATTTTTACCTTGGAAGTGCCTTCATGAGTAGTTTTAAGAATCTCCCAAGCATCCTTAGCTACTGTGCACTGCTTGATCAGTCTGAACATATTTTTGTCCACTCCATTGAATATAGCATTCAAGGCCTTGGAGTTTCCAAGAGCTAATTTATCTTCTACCTTGGACCACTCTTCTTCTGGTTTCAGATCAGCTGTATTCTTTCCATCTTTGTTAAGCACAACAGGATGTTCCCAACCATTCAGAACTGCTTTCCAGGTTTTACTGTCTATAGACTTAAGGAAAGCACTCATGCGTGATTTCCAATAGTCATAGTTGGAACCATCCAACAGAGGTGGTCTGTTCACAAATCCTCCTTCTTTATCCATTATGCCAGAAGATAACTTCCCTGGAGCTCACCCTAAAACAGGCAGGGTGCCTGCTCTGATGCCAATTGAAATTCTGGCAAGACCTGATGCTGAACGTAAAACAGAGTAAAACACAAGAACAAAATAACAGACAGAAAATAAAAGGCACATGATATTTGTTAACCCAGTTTGGTGACAAACACACCTACGTCTGGAGGCTACCAAGCCAGGAAGGAAATCCACTAGCGTAGTCCTAGTTCTAAGTTCTCAGCAAACTCCCAGTTTACAACTTATCACCTAGCAACTACCCATATTGACTTCGAACTAGGAACTCCTAGACCTGAGATCCCATCTCACTTCCCCTCAAACAATCACTGCCCCAGTGATCTTAAACTCAAATAACAATCAACGAAGGAGACACACTCCAAATACACAAAAGTCACTCTTGCTTAAAAGCTCATGAGTGATACACAAATACAACTCTACTAAACACAGTCCTAAGCTTGCATCAAGGTGACACAAGAAAGACTCACAATTAACAGACTAAAAACCTAAGTATACTCTTTCAATGATAGCTTTGGTTGAGTTTTTTCAATAGCAGTGTCCTCTATTTATAGTCTTCAGCAGCAACAAATAATTGAACCAAATATTCTTCAAAGATATATTTCTAAAATTCTTTAGAAACATATAGAAGCAAATATTCTTCAGAAATATATTTTCCAAAGATCTCTTTGAAAATATAATCACAAATAAAAGAAACCAATCTTCAGAAAATATCTCACACAAAAATACTTCCTTCTAGAAACACACGCAGCAAGGAGAATTCTTCAGACAAATCTTCAAACGATCAGGTGAGAAAATATACACTCCAAGGCGCGAAAACAGGAACACAAAAAAAAAACCAGCTTCTGAAGGTCAGCGTCTGAAGGTTCTGCATCTGAAGGTCAGCTTCTGAATAGTGCGTCTGAAGGTCAGCTTCTGAACAGTGCTTCTGAAGGTTGCTTCTGAACAGTGCTTCTGACGTTCAGCTTCTGAAGTTCAGCTTCTGGGGTCCAGCTTCTGAAGACGCACATCTTGCTTGTATATTTGATTTTAGCAAACATGAAGCCAACAACCAAATATCCAACATGTACATAAAAATTTGTTTTCGCATATATAAGCAAATAAAATATACAACCAATGTGATTCAACTATTTAACATATTTTTGTATATATAAGAGAAAATTATTTTTTAGAAACATTACATTAATGCTGATAATTTTAATTTAATATCTTTAAACATTCAACAATATTAACAATTTAATTGTTTTTTATATAATCACCGGAATATTACTTCGCACGGGTCTTTTACTAGTTTTTATTGGAAATTGATGACTTGTCTTGTGTGTGTTCAACGGATTCTCTAACAAAGATCTATTAGTAATAAACATTTGTAGACATAATTTTTTTGTATAAAAAGATGGGTATAGGCCAAAAACAAACAAAATACAACGGAACCAAACGAATAGTAAAAACATCTAACATATCATACAAAATAAAATAATTACCCCTAAAAAATAATAATTAACTTTAGCGTGACATACCTCATTATAAATTAAAAAAAGACCGGAGGAAGTATTTTTTTAGAAAAGTTGAAATAACATGTTGTTTGGCTTGAAAATGTTGTCTGTCTTTTATTTGACTAACAATATGTACTTTTTTTTTGTTTGAAGAACAATATGTACTTATATTCCGATAGAATAATATCTATTTATTTTTTTGTGCGAGTTCTTATTCTTTATTTAAACCCTAAACCGTTTCTCTCCATCAATTCATCTTTTTCAACTTCAAACTTTCTTCATCGACAAACAACACAAACTCAACCAATCTACCTTCACGGTTTCGCACCATGTTCTAAGACCCGAACAACTTCTTATTGAACGATACAAGGGTGATTGAATGGAAATGGAAAGATATTCTTTCAGCATTATCTCAGCCAACCGAACCCACTAGACCCATTTTATTTGGAGAAGACCCATTTTATTTGTGAAAATATAAAGAAGACACAACAACTCACATATTTATTCACATAAATTAAAGAAGACTCATTTTATTTGTGAAAATTATATCATATATATTATATGAAGAAAACTCTTATAAATTTTTATTCTTGACTATATATAGAGAGATAAATTTTAATTCAAAAACATATATATTTTTTGGTAAAATTTCAAAAACATACCATATTACTTCAAATAAGGAAGAAATCATAAATATACAATAAACATAATTTCAAATATAAATCCTAATAATTTAGTAAAAAAAAAAATCCTAATGATATCATTTTTCAAATCTAAACATAAATGTAAAAAGTCTTCTAAATATATTTAAACATAATATTTTCAACATTTCTCCTTGTTCGAATATCTTTTGGTCATCAATTTGAGCTTCAAGTTGAAAATTCAATTTCATACTTTTTGTTTATTTAGCTTTCTTCACATGTAAAACATGAGAATGTTTCATGTAACAAATGAGTACGTAGGTTGTAAGTCATTAGTTGTAGTTCATCTACATTTTTATGTAGTACATTAGACACCGGTTGTTGGTAGTTATTCATCTACATTTTCATGTAAAACATGAACATATTTTATATAACACATAAAAATGTAGTCTTTGATTGTTAGTTGTGGTTCATCTCTTCATATAACCCATGACTATATTTCACGTAACACATGAAAATATATTTGTTGGTTGTTATTGGTAAAATTTACATCTTCATTTAACACATGAAGATGTAGTCAATTATTGTTGGTTATAAGCCAAATAACATTTGATTTCACTTTGATTTCTTCCTCTTCATCTTATTATTCTTTCATGGTCACATGTCTGAGTAAGTAGCAGGACTCATACCATTAATGGAGTATGTTGTGTTTTATTTGTGAAAATAATATGAGATATATTTATTATGGATGAGTCTCTTCTAAATTTTTATTTATGACTCTATATATGGATTTAAATTGTAATTCAAAAACATATCATATTCCTTAAAATAAAGAACAAATCCTAAAAACACTCTAAATAGAATTTCAAATATAAATTCTAATGATAACTTATTTCAAATCTAAACCTAAATCTAAAGAAACTTCTTAAGACATTTAGACATAATATTTTCAACATCTCCTGATCCATCAAGAACACCCTTGTAATTTGGCTAGGCTATACTTACCTCACGTCCGAACTATGAATTACCAAAGCATCCCCCTTCCCTTTGGAACTGGAGGGTGAACACAAAAAAAGACCCTTGTAGTATTTGAATCAACCATAAACCAGAGATAAAACTATTCTTGCTACCTTGCAAAGTATTAGCTTCTATTCGAGAACCAACTTTAATTTAACTCAAGTCTTTTATACCCATTACCATAAGCCAAATTCAAATGTTCAAGATCACCCCAGAACTAAACTCCATAGGACTGTTGGAAAAAAACTACCAAAATAAATGAAATCATGTTTAAAAAGATTGAACCATTCCTTCAAGTTAATGAACCAATATGTGTTTCGTAAACATTTCAATAACCAAACTAGGCAACATTTAACCAAACCAAAGCTCTCAAAATGGAACCGTAATTTCTAATCTATCTCATTATGTTAGATTCATTGCACAAACCACATATTTGAAATCACCAAGTCATTCATATTACGAAACCGAAATCTCATTCATTAATTTCATGAACATGAACCCCTAAATCACATTTAGAAATTTCAAGAACCTTAAACCTCGAATTGATGAATCACATTCACGAACCCTAGTGTTATATTGCGAATGTGTCCATCTTCATCAAGGTGAGACTCACAAACTCATTTCAGAACCAACAACTTCCTCAAGGTATATAATCAAAATGCGATTTAGGAACTCATTTAAGAACCAACGCCATCATCAAGGGTTTAGAATCGCCATCTGAACCACCATCTTCACCAAGGTTTAGAATTGATGGTGCGACTCATGAATTTAAAGTTGTAACCAAAACTCAAACCATTTGTCATGCAATTTTGTGTTCTCTCAACGATGTTCAATACAAAAGACATGATGTTATGAAGAGGCAAATATGAATATAAAGTCAATACAATTGCTCAATTTTCCAAATTATATAATACATTAGGGGAATTATGTTTAGCACCCTCTAGAATTTTCAAGTTTAATAATGTGAGGTAGATAAGTTCTTGTTCTTGTGGTGAAAAACACCAACATGAGTGTTTCTCATTGTTTGTTCGTTATGCAGTCCAATGTCTCTCATTGTTTGTTCATTCTACAGTCCAATATCATTGACATTTATGGCTAAACTGACGGGCCTGATTGACATTGTAATTATTGAAATAACAAAATTCGATGTTATTTGTTTTTTGTATTAGATTTTAGTAGTGAATTCACGGTTTCAGCTTAGAGAGTCTTAGGAAGATTCTCAAGTATGGCTTAGGATGTTGTAAGATAAGAAATACTAATTGACTATAAACACAAAGAAAAATTACAAAGTAGCGCAACTCAGAACCTCAATAGAAGTAAACAATAAATAATATAATTGTCATTTTAACACCGATCATATATGTATGTGAACATTGATATTGCTAGTACAAAACATCTAATATGTTAATTCATACATTTTAGCATGAAGCATGAACGAAAATAGCAGCAGTTTGTCATTGTTGTTAAAATTTATCATACCTTTCTTTAATATAACGACTCTGACATATTTATGTTATATGATAGGACATTACGATGTCATACCATCCTAGTAGTCGATCTCATTTGGTGTGATAAGATTCAATTGTTTTAGTGACTCTGACTCTACATATATGAGTTTTTATAGAATTTTTAGCGCGAAGTGGAAGGTTAGTGTATTATCACCAGGGATTAGAGTAAGGCTAGAGTTATAATTCATAAATATGGTCGCGGACAACAGTTTCGTAGAAAAACAACATTAAAAAAAACCAATCTATGTTATTTGTAAAAAAATTAGGTTAAATAAGCTTTTGGTCCTTATAAAGTATTATTATTTTTTTGTTTTAGTCCTCTAAAAATTTTCATCAAGTCCCCCGAACATTTTCCATCACCTTTTTTTGGTCCTTACTTTTAAATAAACTCATGTGTATCCTTCACATTTTTTTCAAATATGTTTTGATTATTATAATAGTCTTTCACACAAAAGTTTAGAATTTTTAACAAAATATGAATTTTTAAGCGCTAACGACTTAAAAATTCATATTTAATTCATCTCTGATTTGAAGTTGATTAAATATATCAAAAGGTTGCTAGTTCATTTCACTCACATGCAAAGCACAAAAAGGTAGGGGGATAGAGAGTCGCCTTGCCGTAAACCCTTTTTAGGAGTGAAGCTCTCACTCTTACTACCATTCCAAAGCAAAGAAATGGAGGCAAATGATATACCATGCATGATAAGTGAAATAATAGGTTTAGAAAAGGCAAAGCAATTTAGAGTCCGACGAAGGAACCATCAATCCAATCTATCATAAGCTTTCCCTTTATGGCTTTATTTCCAATCTATCATTTGTTTTCACCCACATTCCCAACTTCTTTCTTTTCACCCAGATTTCTTTTGTTTGGTTCAATTTTTTAGAGGAAGGAAGCAAAATCCCTCCATGGACCATTTTTCACTTCCCCACAAATTCAGGGGATTTAGAGGGGAGGGAAAATGATCTATTTAATTATTAATTACATCGACAAAATTACCCCTAATTTTATGTTAAAATTCAAGATTATCCTTCTTATAAAATTTTAAAAGTTATCTCTCATTCATGTTTTTAGTTTTCCTTTTTATTTCTGTTTTTGTATTATTCTCTGTTACATTATCTTTTAGTACAAGAGTTTTATACCATGTTTTATGTTATATATGTATTAATATTCATCAATATATATTTTTTACATTTATATATAATTTAATCTTATAAATATTTTATCAGGTTAGATGGATCATCAATAAAGTGAATAATTTTAAAATCATGAGTATGTTAACAAATTATAAGAATAAAAAGGTAAATTAATTTTAAAATCTCTCTCCTCCCCTCGTGAACCAAACATATATGTAATTAAAATCATTCACCTCTCCGCCTCTGCCATTCCCCCTCCTTTTCTCTTCGTTGAACCAAACATATCCTAACCGTTCATTGTATCAGTGCATGTCTCCACTATAATTTGTTGCTACCAATTAAGCATATAGTTGCAAGAAATCATGTAATTATGTATTCCTACTTGCCTTCTGTAAAAAAAAAAAAAGAAGAAGAAGAAGGATATCCTATATGTCAGCTAAGCATTGAATTGCTAGAAATGTGAAAGCCCTAATTGTTGGTCATTGGACAATTGAGCACTGTTGTGAATTCGGTCAAAAATCACACCAATAAAACTATGATGTGTAGAGCAAAGGAAATAGTAACCAATGAGTAAAGTAGCCTCAAGCAACAACAACAACAAATAGACCTAAATCTAAGTGTAGAGCAATACCACAAACATATTCAAAGCAACAAAGATAAGCAAGTAAAGGAAGAGAACAAAACACACCAATATTGTTTACTCAGCTCGGTCCAATATGACCTACTCCGGGGGAGATAACAGCTCTTCAATCCATTAAGGTGAAAGTGATACAAAGGAGTTACAAGAAATTAGCATAAAAGCCCACAAAGAACAAAACCTAATTTCTACCCATTTTTCAAGTCACCCACACTCTTAATGAATCCTAAGAGAAAACACTAAAGGAAGCTTTTTTATCCTTCCAATGGTGAAATCTCACTACCGAAGGTGTTGACAATGTTTCCCAACCCAAGAGAACCTCACTACAAAGACACTCAACTCTAAAGTTACCTCCTTTGTATTTCCAAGTTTCTCTCTCTCAGCCACTAACAAAACATGAAGAATGAAGCCTTATATAGAGTCCATATCCCGAGAAAATCGTGCCCCGATTTCAGCAAATCGTGCCTCGATTTCCCCATAGTACACAATACACTTTCTGAATGTTATCCAAAATTGGGCCACGACTTTGACAAATCGGGCCCCGATTTTTGTCGAAACAAAAGTCTCTAAAACCACTCAAAATCGTGCCACGATTTGGACAAATCAGGCCACGATTTTGTGCTCCTTCATCCATCAAATTTTGAGTAAATTTTCAACAAACACCATATTCAAGTTGGATTCAAAGAATATTGTGGATGCCAAAAAATTTAATCGGGAGAACCTATATGAATGTGGGACTTTTATTTTATAGTTTAGAAGTATTTTATCTCATTACTTTTAAATTTTTTTGGATAGAACTCTCACTCTGATGGTGGTGACTACATTTATTGCTATTCTCTAAAATTGTGATGAAGATCTGATATGTATTACAATTTTTTTATTTTATTTTTTTTGGTACAAATTACAAATTTGATTATTGATGAAATAAATTGTTTAGTTTTTCTTTTTAAAAAAGCATATCCTATAAATTTTTTCAAATATAAAGCATATCCTAATACATAGTAGTACTCCTCAAATTAGCACCGAGTGACATATTGCTTACGACATTATTATGTGTAAGTAAACATGTTTGAAATAATGCAATATTCATTCATGTCGATAAGCTTCAATTATTCTTTGGTGGGAGGCTGACAAGTTCCTTTTGTTTCTCTTTTTTCCCTTTCTGATTCCTAAGGTACATTCTTCTCATCTTCTTTTCTATGCTTTTGAATTTGTGAGTTCTCTTTTGATGGGTCCATTTAATATAAAAGAATAATAATTGATTAGGCAACTTTTCTTAAGCCACTTTTGATAAACTGGACGTTCTCTTACTGATCAAATAAAAAAATACCATGAGGGTCCCTTTGGCATCATTCTGGAATCTCCTTTACTTGTTTTGGAATATATTAAAGTGAGAAAAGAGCTTCAAGTACAAACCACAGCAGCATGTTAAAGAGAAAGGTACTTCAATATATATTTTTTCTTTACTTGTTTTTCACACATTTGGGCCACATACTACAAATATTCCTTTCTTTGAGTATCAACAAAGTCTGCCACTAAGGAATTGCATATTTTTCAAGACAGAACTAGCATAGGTAGAGCATATATGTTCTTGCAGAGAAAGAAAAAACCACCCACTTCACCCCCCGTGCACTTGCTGGACCCACCCACCATTTAAGTGACCATAGCTCGTTTGTAATCGATCATAATAGAGTTTAATGGACATGCGTTGCTAGTCTGGAGCAACTACGAACCAATGATCTATGATTACTAAGAGCTTGGAACCAGGGACGGGTCCAGGTACCATTGAGGGTGTGCACCTGCACACCCTGGATTTTTGCTATTCACACCAATGTTCTCACTTTTATTACTATTTGTACACCCTGAGAATTTTGTTTTGCACCCAACCCATTACTGAACCTGACTGATGCGTATGACTAAGAGTTTTAATGCTGTTAATTGTTATTAATTCTCCTATAAATGGGTTTTAATGTTGTTAAATGCAGTTATTTTATTGACTTATTTTCCCATAAAAGCAAAAAAGGATAAACATGAGAACCGTGTCCTAATTGTTTATGCTTCAATTTTCATTTGGACTTCCACTACACAAAATCAAATGCTTTGGATTTTACTTGCAAATAAAATATTTTATGTAAATGCATCCTCTAGCTATACCAAATCAAATGCATTTGATATCACTTGCAAATAAATAACATAATGTAAACTGCTAAAAAAAATCTTTTTACTATCTAATTTCGGGTCATATTTTTATTCATTTTCTTTTGCGTATAATGACTATGATTATGACTCATTCTATATAATGTAAATGATACTCTTTTGAATTTGTAGTGATAAATACTTTTTTTAAAAGGTTCTTGTGATAAATACTTGAATTTACAATTTTTCAAAAATTATAAAATTATAAAATTTAATGTGATTAGTTAGTAAAAAGACTGTAAATTTTAAATTTTTATTGGGTAAAAGTTACAAAAAAGTAAATTTAGTTGTTTAAATTATACATTAAAGAGTGTAATTTCTATGCATTGACTATAAAGTTATTTTACACATGTATCCAAAGAAAAATCATTTTATATTATTGGTGCATACTAATTAAATCCCAAGTAAAATGAGTACATAAATTTATACCCATTATTATATACTTTTAAAATTTATATATATATATATATATATTTTAGAATTTATACTTTTAATAATAATTAATAAAGTTAAAAATTTCGCACCCCCTGACTCGGGGTCCTGGATACGCCACTGCCTGGAACACTATATTTTCACTTAAGACTTTGAATCATTATGATTTAAGTATATGAATTACATCTCTTATGTATATTCAACAATCAATTCATTTACAAATGATATGACATAAACTTCTCACACTTGTCTTTAATGTAAAATAGTTTTACACTTACATCAAATTAGAACTCATCATATTGTCAAATAAGCTCACTTTGTAATCACATTCTAAAATAACCGCAAAATATTCAATTCTCATAGACGTCGTGGTGTCTAAATATTAATAGGTCTAAATATCATATCCTTTTAGATAATTTCCAGTGTCTTAACTAAGTTTGTTGACGATACTTGATTTTAGGTGAAAAATGGTGAGCTAATATCAAGGCTATTAAAGTGATATTGCTAGTTTTTTAATTGGTTTATGGCATGAAGGTAAATTGTCATAAAAGTAGGCGTGTGAAAATTAATGTTAATTAATCCTAGTTGGTGATTGTAATTATATTTACCATCCTTGACACATTGTGTCTTGGATAGTTTTCTCTAATATATTTCTTTGGTTTGTTCAAAAGAAATAGAAAATCGCATTTGATTGATTGTAGCCTACAAGAATCATTAAATGGTTTTAGGCAAATGATAACATGTGTTATCAGTGTAAATGTTGAAAAACTCTATATGAAAATATTTGTTTTAAAGTCGTGTATTTAATTTTTTTTAAAGTTAAATTATTGTTTTTTCCAATTCAATTTTTTCCTTGAGCACAAATTAATGACACTCTTTTTAATATTGTTGACTAGAGATGTGACTTAGATATAACTTATACATTATCCGGTCACTATTATAAGTAAAATCTATATTTTAGATTTATTTAATTAATGATGTATGTGATCTTTATTGTAGACAACATACATCATTTATTGAATGAATTTAAAATATGAATATTTGCTTATAACAGTGATCGGAAGATGTACAACTTAAGGCAAGCTAAGGTCGTATCAGATCATATCTTCTATCTGGGATAGGATATATTGAGATAACTTAAGAGTATTATAAAAATAATTTGTTCTTTTATACTTATGGAGATCTTTATCTTATAAGCCGGTTGGTTATGTTGAGCAAAGACTATTTTTCTGATGAAGGAGGAAAGACTATTAATATCACAAAAAATCATTTGTTGTTTATGTATATTGTAGTGTGATCAACCATGAAAGTAAAATATGTGCTTAAATTAAATAGCTAAAAGGGTTGATCAAGAGACATAGATCGAAGAAATAAAAAACATATTTCCATGTTTTTGTGTAAAAGGGTCTGTCAAGATGCTCAATGTATTGTTGAAAGCTTTGAAGAATAAATGAATTTGTATTGCTTGCATTCAAACAATCGAATATATGTACAATTTTAACGTGACAAGATACACTCTGAGGCCATATAATAATACTTTTCTATAACTATTGGACACCTTCAATAATTATTATAGTTATGATCCCCTATTAAACTAGTTTTGCAAGTGATCATGGAACACGACACGGTTTCAATGAATTAAATACTGAAGAAAAAAAAATGTGAAGGTAGAAACAAAACATAACAATTATTAATTAATTGGTAGACCTCAATTGATTTACGAGCTTTAGAATAGTTTGGAAGAATGAGTTAGAACTTTGAAACAATTTTTACAAGATTTTATGTATCTCCCGACTAAACTTCATACTATTAGAGTCTCATTTCCATGAGAACTAAAGGAAAGGAAGAAAACAATAAAACCTTAGCAATTATTTTTGTTGGAATGAAATTCAAAAGGACAAAAAGAGTTTTTTTTTTGAGCAAATGGACGAAGAGTTTAGTAAGAAAGTATTGTTTTGATTAAAATTTGTGAATATTAGAGTGTTGTGATTAATTGATTTATGAATGTTTAATGAGTTTTGAGTTATTTGTTTAATTTTATAGTAAATATGTGATTGTTTATACTTTATATTATTCATGTAATTTGTCATAAAAAACGACTAATCTTGGCAATCCCGCTATCAGCTATCCCGCTATCTCACGTTTGGAGTTGGTCGCTTTGCGCCACTATCTGATATTAACTACTTAGGTTGATATCCGTCTGAATCCACACCGACTTTGAGGGTGAAAAAGATAATAGAATCAATCTTAGCCTATTAGATTGTTTGGATATGTTAAAAAACTATTTCTATAAAAACCTTAATAAAAAGAGTATATCAAATAGCTCATTTATTTATTTTCTATAAAACAGAGCATGTCAAAATAATTAACAAATATTTACTTATCCTCTAGTCAAACATTAGATTATCAAAGTCCATTGTCCTAAAAATTAAAAATCCTAAAGGTAAGACAAATAGAAAAGGAACAACATAAATTAGAGACTAAGAGAAAAAATAAATAATCTAATCACTAAAATTGTCCAAGGAAATAACTTAGTTTTTAGATGTAATAATTTACAATAAAATATTATAACACCACCTATGTCCTCATCTAATACTACTATAACATCATTTCATCTATATACTCAATCTCATCTAATCTTATAAAAATGCAATTCTTTCTTGTGTAGACATTTTCTTTATGCTTGTAGCTAAGTGTAGATAACTAGTCTAATATCTTTCTTGCTTATGCTAAATTTGGGAATATGATATTTTGTTCAACAGTTGAGGCTGAGTAGCTGGGAATACACCAATCATTGAATTTTGATTCTTGTAATCCATTTCTAGACCGCAGCCCAAGAAATCTGAAAGAAATACTTGATCGAATTGGCTTTTTAAGATATGGTGTTTGCCATTATACTCTTCCTTTTTCTTTTTCTTCTTTCCTTTTTTTGTTTTTTGGTGAAATTTTCTTTTAACTCTTCTTATCTTGGATATTGATAATTGATTACACCATTAAAGCAAATATTCTCTTTGGAATAATTTCTTTGAGACTTTTGTCCAAGAGTGAACCATTTAGATTGCTTTCATAATGCAAAGAAAAGTGCATACCCACATATTCTTTGTATCTTGACATCTAATTGTGATATGAGTATTCCCTTCATATTATATTTAAATTCAACTACATACTATCATAATAATTAAACATGTTATAGTTCAATCCATTTGATGGAAATTATATATTTGTCTTATAAAAATCTCTCTAACTAACTAGGATTGCCTTCGGTCAACAACTTGACGCATTCATGTCATCACTACATTTGTGGTTGTTGAATAAGATTGGACGGTCTAAATTTCAAGCTCTTTATTTTTGTATTTTAAAAAAAAAAAATCAAACTATGTATAAAATCTGGTCTATCCAATCTCAATCCAACGATCACAAATATACTAACCACAGTCAAATTTTCGATTCCAAGCAATCCGATTTCCACCCTAAATGATTAATAGGTTGGTGTGTTTAGTTATGCCTGAATTGTGGGGTTGAAAATTCCTTAATTTGTTAGGATAATCTAAAAAAATTATGACATGTTAGATGTCTTGAACAGACACATAACTTATTGGTGTCGTTTTGATAAGAGGTACAACTTTATACGTTGAAATGGTTGATTAGTTTTTTTTTTCTTCTAGCATACTTTTCTTTAAAGAAAACATGGAAGCTCTTGGTCCAAAAATCTAATCATAGATTCTTTGATTCCTCCATCCTTACAAAGAACAAAAAGAATCTGCCAATTGCAATACCACACACATCATAAAAAAGAAAACTAAAAATTAAAGTTGTTAAAAAGGGAAATGAAATTTGAAAGAAAGATTGATTAATTTAGTTTACACTTTCAATCACCACAAACAAGCAAAATATCCAATAATGCATCATTTCCATTATAATTTTTTTTCTTTAAATTTTTACCTGAAAGTTTCTCATAACATTAAGAAAGTAGCATCCATTATTCATTTTGGTGGGACCTATCCAATTCAATTTGGAATCAACCTTAGCAAGAAATGAAAGTGGAAAAACAGCAAGATAAAAACAAACCAAACACTTTTTTCTTTATTTTTAATTTTCTCTCCTTTTAAGACTCTAAATTGAGCTGTTTTCGTTTCATTGTTTTTGCTGTATGAAAGATTCTATCTACCTCTTTTCAAGTCAAAGAAGAAAGAATAAGGGGAAAAAATTAAAAAGAAAAAGTGAATATAATATAGAGCTACACTAGATTACAGCTCATGGCATATATTCCCCCAACATAACCCCACTCATGCTTCCTTATATGGAGTGAGATCAAACAACATTACAACAACAATTACAATTTATAAATAATACTATAGTTGCCACATATTCACACATATAGTAGCTAAAAACATCAAAAGTATATTTATGTTTCAGTCTCTATTACAAGTAACTCTTCCAAAAAAAGTAAATGGATCAGCAAAACCAAGGCATGCGTTTGGTTCTTTCCACTGATGCTAAGCCTAGGCTGAAATGGACTCATGAACTTCACCAAAGATTCACTGATGCAATTAATCAGCTTGGAGGTGCAGAAAGTAAGTGTGACACAAAGACCTTACTATTTTTAGATCATATCTTAAGTACTAAATGTATTTTTCACACTATGCATATATGTGGCAGAAGCAACACCAAAGAGTTTGATGAGGGTGATGGGGATTCCAGGACTCACTTTGTACCATCTCAAAAGCCATTTACAGGTATTTTCCATTTTGAAATTATGATATCATATATGAATAAAACAATTATTAGAGTTTGAGTTTTTTTTTCTTTCTTCTGGTTATTGCAGAAATACAGACTTGGCAAAAGCCAACAGGTAGAAACCTGTTCTGACAACAAACAAGGTGAGTTACTGTATAACAGTAATAGAATGATTGGTAGTTTTCTGATTTGGCATAATCTTGAGTTATTGATTCATGGTGCAGATTACATAGAAATCCAAAACAGTGATGGTCAATGCAGCAGAGAAATCAGTGTTGGAAACCAGAACCAAACCACTGAGTAATAGTTAATTTGATTTTGAGCAAATATTTGAGCATCTTTTATTGATGTTTGAAGTATTTATTGATCAAATGTTTTGTGTATACTAGAAGCTTGAAGATTGCTGAGGCTCTTGAAGTACAAATGGAAGTACAGAAGAAACTTTATGAACAAATTGAGGTAGCACTTACAAATTATGATTTATGATCTATACTCATTCCTATCTAGATTACAGTTGATGCATAAGAACATGTTAATCAATTTGGAACATGATTTCATCAGGTGCAAAAACATTTACAGTTTAGAATTGAAGCTCAAGGAAAGTACTTACAATCGGTACTAATGAAGGCACAGGAAGCACTTGCAGGATATAGTTCTTCTTCTTCGACAACGGGTGTAGAACATGCTAAAGCTGAACTTTCTCAGTTATTATCAATAATCAACAATGCATGTCCTAGTTCTCCAATTTCAGAACTGACAGAAACAAGAGGTTTGAGTTTAAACTTTGGTGAGAGGAAACAAAATAGAGGAACTATGTGTTCTTTAGAAAGTTCTCTTACATCATCTGAAAGCTCTGAGAGAAAAGAGGAAAAACAAACTATAAGTGAGGCAGAGAATACTCCAAATTATAATAGTATTTCAGTTGAATTGCCACTAATGGCCATTGAGCCAGAAGGAAGAACATTCAGGACTAATGCAAATGATGGAGGCAGTGGGAGAAAGAGAAGTGCAACTATTGATTTTGATGGTAGATGTGTTGATCAACCAGATGGAAAAATATGTGGCAAAAAACTGAAGAAATCTGAGTTGTCACAAATGCTTGACTTGAACAGCAAGTATGAGAGAGACATTGACTCAAGTTCATTAGAAATAGATTTAAATTGCAGTTCAAGCTTTTAGGTACAATGAAGGTGGTTTCTAGTAATATTATTTACATATGCAACAAAGTCACTCTCAGGAGAAAATCTGTGTATATACTATGTATATTTTATAATGAAAAGAAAGAAAAGATATAATACTTAAAAGATACATCTTTCATCACACTTTTTTTTTCTTTTATTAATCTTGTTGCTAATATGGGTTCACAATGTAAAAATAAATAAATAACTGTAACTTTGTAATAGCCATCTATTGGTCTAATTTATTATCCTTTAGATGCTTCAGAAGACCCTACTATTACATTTGTTGCTGACATGAAACCAAACATGATTGAGATGTGAACTAGTTTTTACCAACATGAAAATATACCAAGAGACTATGTAAAGCTTATTAGCTATCTACCACCGACACTTCAAATTGAAGATGTGTTTGAAGTCTGGTACTAATGCGACACTGACATATTTGATTTATATTCGATAACTTCCATTTTTAAAGCTTATTAGTCATAATAAATTTCAGCTGTAATTTCCATACAAAAGCTATGGGAAGTTAAATTTTATGGCCTACAACTAGAAAAGCAGCTTAGAAGAACTATTAATTAGAATTACCACATTTGTCCCTTATTATAAGCTCATTTGGCCATTTTCATATATATTAAAAGCAGTAAGTAGTGTAATTAATGTATAAATATTTCAAATACTATTTTGTGTACCCTTTTGGGATGTGAAATTGTTTAGTATAACTGTATCAATCTAGTCTCTTATATTAATAGTATTCCAAATGATCTCTAAAATTATAAAATAATATTCAAATTCATTCCTCTGGTTGTATTAGCAGGGAATATAATAACATCAAGGTGATCATGCATTTGAAACAAATTGAATAATATCACGGATGTTCTCCATCCCTTCTTTCAAATTTGTCAAATCAGATTCACCCCTGCTTTCAAACTTGTCTAATCTCTTCACAGTTTTGTCTATCCTGCTGCTCTATCACTTAACTTTCTTATTTTCTTGCTTGAGCAATAGAATTGTGGTTTGTGTTCCATCTCGATTCATTCATACCGTCGAGCCATCATTTCTAAAGCAAACATATTCTGATAAAGATGTTCGTTAGTAATATCATCACGACTCTCAAAGTCGAAGTCATTCGCTTTTTAGACATCACTTATTTAATTTTGGTCAAATCTTCACAAAAAGAATTTCATGACATGGTTCTCTATGCTAAAAAATCTACAACAAAAGTTTCTTCCTTCTGCCACTCTAGTGTAGTGTAGTGAAAAATAGTTTCATCGAGCATCTAATAAGGAAATGGTCACTTCATTGACTGAATTACAATCCTTCTGATTTGTCAATAACTTTTGTTCAGTTAAAACCTTTTTGGAAATGAAACCAGGTTCTTCAGGCTCCCCTAATTCCATCTCAGTACTACTCCCCAACATTAGAATCACAGAGGACATGGTAGGCCTATCTTCAGGATTCTGCTGTGCACACAAGAGACTAACATGCATACAACGCAGCACTTCTGATTCAACGTATGTCTCACCTATATTTGAGTCAATCAACTCTAAAGCCCTGTCTTCTTTCCAGAATGCCCATGCCTGAATCATATAAGAAGTTGGTATATTATTTTGTATGTTTGAAATTGTTAATTGACATTTATACAAGACTTGCCAGGTACTTACTTGGCGAACAAGGTTAAGAGTATCATCTGTGTGATAATATGCTCTATTTCTTTTGCCACAGATAATCTCCAATAATAAAATTCCGAAGCTAAAAACATCAGATTTCACTGAAAACAATCCATCAACTGCATACTCTGGTGCCATGTACCCACTGCAGCATATGAAACCATCACAACAAATTAGAATATTCACATCCATGTAAATTAATATATGGTGTTGGAAAGTTATTAGAAACTCACTAAGTCCCAATTATTCTTTCTGTTTTTCCTTTGATTTGGTCTACTCCAAAAGTTCTAGCTGTTCCAAAATCTGATATTTTTGGATTCAAATTATTGTCGAGTAAAACATTACTTGCTTTGAGATCTCTATGGATAATCCTTAATCGGGAATCTTGGTGAAGATACACAAGCCCCCTACCGATTCCACAAATTATATGGAACCGTTTTGGCCAATCTAACAATTTACTCTTGGTATCGTCTGTATCATTCAAATCAATTTACACATTAATTTAATCTTGAATATTCAAGTTCAGTAAAATAAAAGTATTGAACCATTAATTAATGTTATAAAGCACTAGTGCAACTAGATTTAGGCTTAATTTTTTCGTAGTGCATACCAAAAATGAAAGAGTCTAGGCTACCGTTAGCCATGTATTCATAAATCAACATATGTTCTTCTCCTTGAATGCAACAACCTAGCAGCTTTACTAGATTTCGGTGTTGAAGCTTTGCTATTAGCTTTACTTCATTTATGAACTCGGTCTTTCCTTGTCCTGAGATGCTTGAAAGTCTCTTAACAGCAATCATCTCTTGATCATTGACTATTATTCCCTGCATAATCACATCCATCAATAGATACTTTGCATAATATCAGTAGTACTATATTTCTATAGTTCTTTTTTCCTCTCAAACATTGAATTACCTTATATACAGTTCCAAAACCACCTTCGCCAATTTTATTGTTTTCGGAGAAGCCATTAGTTGCAGTGGAAATGGTTGGCAGATCAAACAATGGGAGATCAAGATCATCTACATACCTTTCAGATCTGTCTACAAATTGGAGAGAGCGAGGAAATCAAATTGGGCTAGAAAATAGATTAAAATGCATGTAAAATGTGGCGAGTATATATAAATAGGGAAAAGCTTGATAGTGCGAGAAGTTGATTGACGAAAAGCAACGATGGATAACAACCGTAGGATGTGTCTCAAATTGTAATTTATTTTGATATCTAATTATTTTTACAATTATAGTACAGCTACCAGCATGTATCGTATGCCATTCACACTTCAATGCCTTCGCACCATTTAGCATTCCTCATATAAATAATGTGACGTTCGGGATACTATATAATTTAATTTAGCAAATTATTGAACTCTAATCAATATCTAGTGTGATGAACTCTAGATTATTTATTAATGTATACTATGATCTCATGTTAATTAACTAAGATACTAATTGATCTAAAACTAACCTGGATTTTTACCTATAATCTTCCTCTGGACTCTGAAGATGAAATAAATACACACCAAAAGCACCCCACAAATTAAAATAACAGTGGAAGCTATTATGGCCGTTCTCCTGTTCCTTTTGCGCCTGTGCTCTGGTTCTTCAGTGTTGACAATGATTAAGAGAGAAAAAAAAACTCAAGTTAAATATTAATACAAGAGGTGACAATTGATTTTTCAAAGCTAAAATTGAACCCTGGCAACATTAATAGTTAAGCTTTTACCTAACTCGGAACCAAACATCCTAATATAGAGATCTTGTCCACTGTTTTCAAACTGTCTTATGTCAATTAGATCACCAAACCACATAACACAACCACTACCTTTTCCACTAATGTTGGAATTTGTATAAGCCATACAAGAACAATTGCTAAAACATTTTTCTCTGCATTCCTCAAGACTCATGCTAACATTCAACCAAGTATATGTAGTATCTGGAACTTTTAGGCCTTGAAATTTGACAAACCCATCTTTGTTTGTGTGATTGCAACTCAAATGTTTATCGCGCACACAACCTTGACTCCAATCAGATTTTATCCATGCTTGTGGTGACTTTGGTTTAAACCCATCGAAACATTGGCAAACCTCTTGTTGGGTTGTTATGCAATTTCCATACGATCCACAACGACCATAAGTGTCACAAAAGTCTTTGGGACGTGTTCCATATATCTTCCAAATATGTTCTTGTTCATTCCATACATAGTGATGTTCTTTTGTTTGGTCTACTACTGCTTTTGAGATAACATTACCGACCATGATGCTATATCTGAAGAAGATTTCATCATTGTTGGAAACAGTTTCGTACTGCAACATAGAGTTTGAATCTTGTTCTGGTAATCCACCAAAATGTAGACCATTCCATGGCCCACTCCTGAAAACTTTCTCATTTCCTTTCATCATATAATACTCAGGATAATCATTGAGTACTAAACCCCAAGAAAAATCCCCTATAGATGGATCTTCTGGACTCTTCCAAGATGTTAATTTCCTATCAAGACCAGTTTTTAGATTCCTTCCCAATTTCATCCCTTCTAAAAGTGTATTTGATGGATAATCAAAGCTTTGCCATAAATACTCATCTACATGGTTTGTTTCTCCTTCATTTTTTACCACAAGATTACCACTGTCTAACAGCACTGCCACAGGATTATGTACTTGCTTTTGATTGGTTGTTGTGTACCAAACAAAAGAGCTATTTTGAATGATGACAAGGTTTCCTGTGCTGTTGAGTTTTAATGTGTAGTTTGAAATACTATTATTGATAGGGCTGTTTCTGTTTGCAACCCAAACAACATTTTGAACAGGAATGTTTTTGTACCAAATACCAAGGTAAGTTTTGTTAGAGTTACCTGGAGTGAAGAAACCAAGTTCAAATCTTCCATTTTGGGACACCAAGGTATTATTATTGCTGATGGATTGTGACAAACCAAGAGAATCAGCTGCTATGGAATGTTTGAGAGAGTGAACAAGTATATAGGTAACTATAATCATGAAAACAGGAATTTCCATATTGAATTTTGAATGTAATAACACTATTTATTATTTGGATTCAGACAGACAGAGATATTGATTTGGAGTTATACGAGCTATATATATGTAATGTATCACAAATTCATATTCTAAGTAAAGCACTACAGTATATGATGCTTCTCGAAATATTGAACAAATCATAGATTTGAATAATAACATTTGCTGAAAACCCAAGTTATGGATGAGAAATAAAGTCAACTGTTGCACAAATATCACAATATTGAACAAATCATAGATTTGAATAATATTACGTTAGCTTCATGCTAGTCTACAAAATCATACACTTGGTATTATGGTAGATTCACACTAGCCCACAAAGTTTAGAGTTTAAACAACTTGCGCTTCTTTGTTACAGGAATCTTCTTTCACCCTAACCAATTTTATTGTGTGGTTTCATTTCAAGGAAACACAAAAGGTCAACATGCATGTAATCTGAACGTGAAACCTTGGACCACTTAATGAATCAATTTAACAAGGAAGTTTGAAAAAATCTTGCCATTTCAGTCGAAGATATTTTCTAGCATGATGACTTTAAGCAAACTTTAGATAAAATAGGAGAGATCCTATTTTTTTTAAGGGTTCATTCAAGCTCCACTGGTATATCTAGAGGGAGATAAATGTAAATATTTTGCCTTGATCTGGATCACAATCCAACCCTCAATTTCTTTATAAGAAAAGAAAGAGATAGTGATATTTAAAATAAGTAAAATGTCTTTTTTGGTTTTTAAGTTTGACAAAAATATAGGGTTAGTCCTTTAAGTTTTTAAAGTTTTAAATAAGTCATTTAAGTTATTAATTTAATGCATTGTTACCCTTGTAAGGACCTATTTGAAACTTAAAAAAAACTTAAAGAACTTATTTAAAACCTAAAAACTTATAAGACTAACTCGGTATTTTTGACAAACTTAAAAACCAAAAAACCTACTTAGCCTTTAAAATAAGAGACATTCTTGTGAGGTCATAAAGCCTAAATCTAAACTACTTAGGCACACTCACACAAATAGAAAAAGGTAGAAAGAAAGGAATCAATTTTTTCTTTTTATTAAAATATCTAAATAATGTATATATTTTATGTGTGTCTAAGTGATTAAAATTTGTGGTGGTGATCAACCAAAAATAATCCACATATTACAAAAGTTGTTGAATTTTTTAGTGTGGTTTTCATGGGACCCGGATCCTCTCCTCCTCACTCTCTTCTTCTATTTCCTTCCACAAGTTTGAATGTATGAGTAAAAATGATATGTCAAATTGGTTATTTGGTCCCCTTACTAATTTTTTAGCTTCATTTTGGTCTCATAATTCCTAAAACGTCCATTTTGATCCTTTAACTTTACCTCCGCCAGTCAATTTGGTCATTTTCTGTTAACTTTAACTACAAATATCTAAGGTGGATCAACATTGTAGATGATCCATCATAGTCCTTATTAATTTTTTTTTTAATTTAAATCATTCAATCTATTTTTTAAAAAGAGGATTGTTGGATCATGAAGGTCCATTGTATCTTACCATGAGCCACAACAACTAATTTGTCTTCCCTTTGTTCATCATCCTCATGCATTTTCATCAAATCTTCATCAATTATGCCTGGAAAAAAACCCAAAAACCCAAATCGTAAAAATCCAAGAAAAATAGACAAACAAATGGAATATGTTACAAATAGGGTCAAATGCAAACTTTTGACATGCTAACAAACTAACTACCCAAAAATGTTCCTATATGTTTGAATTAAACCAATCCCTCAACTATGAGTCTGTTTGGTAAGACATAAATTTGAGTTTATGGCTTTTAAGTCTGTTTGAATTGTTTTATTTTTGAGCTTATGCAAAACAACTTATGTAAATAAATAAGTTTTTATCTATGATTCATAAACTTGTCAATGTAGTTTAGGAAAGAAAAAACCAACTTATAAAGATACAATTTTCATTAATGAGAACTATGAATTAACATAAAATTTTATTTATTTGCATAAGTTATTTTTCATAAGCTAAAAAATAAGTCAATTCGAATTTCTCCATAGCTTATAAGCTCGTAGGATTAAAAAAGACCAATTTGACAACTATCATTTTTACACAAACTTATAATTTATTTTCATGAGCTTATAAAGATTTTTGATAAGTTAATTCAAGTAGCTTATAGCTTATCACTTTTTATCTAAACTTTACCCCTGCAATCTTAATTAAAAAAAAATAAATATTAATTAAATGAAATTTGTTTATGTCATTTCATGTTTATGTGCTACTTTCTTTAAAAAAAATGTTTATGAGCTACTTCAACCAACCTTTAATTTTATCAATCACTATAAATTTAGCTAGCCTATCTGCTATCAACTATAAGCTACCTTATAAGTCATCCGCTATAAACTCATCCATTATCCGTTATTTTTTACCAAATAGAGCGAATATATCATAATCTAAGATTAACCTTTTTAGATTCTTATAAGTTTTATTTCATTCAAAATTTGTCTCTCTCTTATACTTCATCTTGAGTATATATATGCATATACCGTTTTTTTCCTTTTCGAAGATAAATTCCCGTAAGATTGATATGTGTATGTTTGGTCTCACTTTTGGATGAGACAAAATTTACTTTAAATGTGTAAAATTGGTTTTGACAAACTTGTCTAAGCTCTTCACAGCTTTATGTCTACCTTCTGCTATCTATAACTTTCTTATTTGCTTGCTCGAGCTATAGAATTGTGGTGTGTGTTCCATCTCGACTCATTCATACAGTCGACATATCATTTCTGAAGTAAACACATTCTGATCAAGACATTCGCCAGTAATATCATCATGACTCTCGAAGTCACGTGATTTTCTATACTATATCACTTATTTAGTTTTGGTCCAATCTCCATAGAGATAAGTCCGAGACAAGTATTTCTATGCTAAAAATTCTACAACAAAAGTTTCTTCCTTCTGTCACTCTAGTCTAGTGTAATTAGCTTCAACACCACACTAGAAGAAGACTTCCCATATGTTTGGCATGATCCATCAGAAGTTGAAATTAACACACTTATATCTTATGCTTCATCATCTATTTTGCGCCCTTCATTTTTATTATTTAACTCCCTCCCCCCTCTACCAACAATTCTGATTCGAAAACTATCATCTCCAGATTTCTCCAATTGTATAGTAATAGTACTATACTTACATGTCTTTATCTTCTATCTTCCTATTTTCACACCTCTGTGCCACTACATGTTTAAGGATTTAGAATGTCGGCAGTCAAAACAACATGCATTAATATTGTCAGTGAATCTGGAGCCCTTGAATTCATTAGTATCAGTCGCTTCATATCAGTGGTTCTCAAGTTTCTAAATGGATGAATCCAAAGGTTTAGATTCCCAAACTGCATGAATGTGTATAACAGAATCCTAAAATCTAAGTTTATAAATAGCACAGTCAAGGAATAGAGACATAGAAGACGATGGTTTAAGCTTCAATCAGTGCCAAAATGTTTCTCATTTATAGCATAATTGATACCTTTCCTGGTATGTGTGTATCATTTCATAAATTACTAAAAAATACAAAACAATACTTCAAAAATAACTAGACTATAGAGTGCATCCATATATAATTAGTGGAATATGTCTCAAGGAAAATAGTTTCATCGAGCATCTAATAAGGAAATGGTCACTTCATTTACAGAACTACAACAATCCTTTGGATTTGTGATTGAATTTGTTTCAGTTGAAACATTTTTGGAAATGAAACCAGGTTCTTTAGGTTCTCCTAATTCCTTCTCAGAACTCCCCAACATTAGAATCACAGAAGCCATGGTGGGCCTATCTTCAGGATTCTGCTGTACACACAAGAGACTAACGTGCATACAACGCAACACTTCTGATACATCGAGCGTCTCACCTATGTTTGAGTCGACCAACTCTAAAGCTCTGTCCTCTTTCCACACTGTCCATGCCTAAATCATGTAAGAAGATATATTATTTGTAAGATTAAAAATTGACATAAATACGTGATTTGCTATTTGCCAAGTACTTACTTGGCCAACAAGGTTAAGAGTACCATCTGTGTGGTAATAGGCTCTATTTCTTTTGCCACATATAATCTCCAACAATAAAATGCCGAAGCTAAAAACGTCGGATTTCACCGAAAACAATCCATCAACAGCATATTCCGGTGCCATGTACCCACTGCACATGAACCCATTACAGCATATTAGAATATTCACATCCATGTAAATTAATATATGGTATTGGAAATTTGTTAGATACTCACTAAGTTCCAATTATTCTCTTTGTGTTTCCTTCGAATTGGTCTCCACCAAAAGTTCTAGCTGTTCCAAAATCTGATATTTTTGGATTTAAATTATCATCGAGTAAAACATTACTTGCTTTGAGGTCTCTATGAATAATCCTTAATCGGGAATCTTGGTGAAGATACACGAGCCCCCTTGCAATTCCGCAAATTATATGAAACCGCTTTGGCCAATCTAGCAATTTACTCTTGTGATTGTCTGATTCATTCAAAGCAATTTTCCCATTAGTTTAAAATATTGAATATTCAAGTTCAATAAAAAAATATTGTACCAATAATCAATGTCATAAAGCACTAGCGCAACTAGATTTAAGCTTAACTTTTTTATCTTACCAAAAATGAAGGAGTCTAGGCTACCATTAGCCATGTATTCATAAATCAACATTTGTTCTCCTTGAATGCAACAACCTAGTAGCTTTACTAGATTTCGGTGTTGAAGTTTTGCAATTAACTTTACTTCATTTATGAACTCAATCATTCCTTGTCCCGAGATGCTTGATAGTCTCTTAACAGCAATTTCTTGATCATTGGCTAATTTTCCCTGTATAATCACATTCATTAGGAGATATTCAGCATAATATCAATATTTCTCTAGTTTTTTTTTTTTCCTTCTAGTAATAATGTGCTAATATTGAATTACCTTATATACAGTTCCAAAACCACCTTCGCCGATTTTACTGTTTCTGGAGAAGTCATTAGTTGCAGTGGTAATTGTTGGCAGATCAAACAATGGGAGATCAAGATCATCTACATGCCTTTCAGATCTGTCTACAAAATGAAGATAAAAAAGACGAGAAAATCAAAATGGGCTGTAAAGTAGATTAAAATGCATCTTTCTCGTGACGTGACGAATATATATAAATAATGTGATGTTAGTGGTCCTATTCAATTTAACCTATGCCAAATTATTGAAGTCTAATCAATTTTTTGTGTCATGAACTCTTGATCATTTATTGATGTAAAGTATGATCTCAAGTTAATTAACTAAGGTACTAATTGATCTAAAACTCACCTGGCTTTTTATCTACAGTCTTCCTCTGGACACTGCAGATGAAATAAACGCACACTAAAAGCACTCCACAAATTACAATAACAGCGGAAGCGGAAGCTATTTTGGCCGTTCTCCCGTTCCTTCTGTGCCTATGTTCAGGTTCTTCAATGTTCATTGTGATTAAGAGGAAAAAAACACAAGTTAAATTTTAATAAAAGAAGTGACTTTCAATTTTCAAAGCTAAAATCAAATTTTAGTAACGTTAATTAATAATAAATAAGCCTTTACCTAATTCCGCACCAAACATCCGAATATAGAGATCTTGTCCACCTTCTTGAAATTGTCTTATGTCAATTAGATCACCAAACCACATAACACAACCACTCCCTTCTCCGCTTATGTTCGAATTTGTATAAGCCATACAAGAACAGTTGTTCAAACATTTTTCTCTGCATTCCAAAAGATTCATAGTAACATTCAACAAAGTATGTGTAGTATCTGGAACTTTTAGGCCTTTAAATTTGACAAACCCGTCTTTATTTGTGTGATTGTGATTGCAACTCAAATGTTTATTGCGCACACATCCTTGACTCCAATCAGATGCAATCCATGCTTGTGGTGACTTTGGACTAAAACCATTAAAACATTGACAAACCTGTTGTTGGGTCATCATGCAATTTCCATAAGGTCCACAAAGACCATAAGTGTCACATAAGTCTTTGGGCATTGTTATATATATCTTCCAGTTATGTTCTTGTTCATTCCATACATAGCGATGTTGTTTTGTTTGGTCTACAACTACTTTTGAGATAACAGATTTGATCTTAATGTTATATCTGAAGAAGATTTCGTCATCGTTGGAAACATACTCATAATACAAAAAAGGGTTTGAAACTTGTTCTGGTAATGCACTAAAGTGTAAACCATTCCATGGTCCAAGCCTGAAAATTTTGTTATTTCCTTTCATCATATAATACTCAGGATAATCATTCAGTACTAAACCCCAAGAAACATCTCCTATGGATGGATCTTCTGGACTCTTCCAAGATGTTAACTTCCAATCAAGACCATTTCTTAAATTCCTTCCCAATTTCATCCCACCTAAAAGGGTATCTGATGGATAGTCAAAGCTTTGCCACAAATACTCATCTTGGTTTGTTTCTCCTTCATTTTTTACCACAAGATTGCCACTGTCTAACAGCACTGCCACTGGATTATGTACTTGCTTTTGATTGGTTGTTGTGTACCAAACAAAGGAGTTATTTTGAGTAAGAACAAGGTTGCCTGTGCTGTTGAGAGTGAGTGCATGGTTTGAAGTACTATTGATGGGGTTGTTTCTGTTTGCAACCCAAACAACATTTTGAACAGGAATGTTTTTGTACCAAATACCAAGGTAAGTTTTGTTAGAGTTACCTGGAGTGAAGAAACCAAGTTCAAATCTTCCATTTTGGGACACCAAGGTATTATTATTGCTGATGGATTGTGACAAACCAAGAGAATCAGCTGCTATGGAAAGTTTGAAAGAGTGAGCAAGTAAATAGGAAGCAAGAGTCATGAAAACAAGAATGTCCATAATATATTTTATTGTGAAATTGGATTTAGACAAAGATATGAATTTGGAGCTATATGTATCAGAAATTCATATTCAAAGTAAAGCACAGTATTTGATGCTTCTCTTAATAAAGTGTCGGCTTAAATGCATTTGTGATCCCTTAACTTTTAAAAAGTTGTAATTTTGGCCCTTAACATAAAAAATAACAATTTTACCCCTTAATTTTACAAAACGGTGCAAAGCTGCTGAGAAGATGTCACGTGCCCCAAAACAGGGGGCCAAAATCACAACTTTTTGTAAAGATAAATGACAAAAAGAGCTTATTTTCCTAAAGATAGAGAGCCAAAATAGCATATTTCCTGTAACATCCGGTGGCTCCCAATGGGCTGGCCTCCCTATCTTTCAAGGGCCGAGATGTACTCACGGTCTTCTCCACCCCCCAAGTGGAGTTTCATGCCTTCCGTGGGAATCGAACCGTGTACCCTGGAGGCTATAAGTACATGGCCAATACATTCCCACTACCAATTGAGCTAGCTCAATTGGTAGTGGGAATGTATTGGCCATGTACTTATAGCCTCCAGGGTACACGGTTCGATTCCCACGGAAGGCATGAAACTCCACTTGGGGGGTGGAGAAGACCGTGAGTACATCTCGGCCCTTGAAAGATAGGGAGGTCAGCCCATTGGGAGCCACCGGATGTTACATTTCCCTAAAGTTAGAGGGTCAAAAGAGCATATTTCCCTAAAAATAGATGGCAAAACTTTTATTTTTTTTATTAGGAGCCAAAAATCACAACGTTTTAAAATATAAGGGAGAAAAATGCATTTAAGGCTAAAGTATTTGATGCTTTTCATACACTAAGTCAAGCACGTGTATACCCCACATGACTTTTCTTTCTAAAGTTGTGGAAAATTACTAATACTTTTCACCAATGATTGTTGACTCTTTCATAAACTATGTTGCTAAGATATGATTGTCATCAATTAATTAAGAATCTGCTCCATGAAGTAACAGCAATGCAACTTCTCATTTTTGACACGACATCTTCTCTTCGTAATGGTCGTTCACATAATATATCTTATCTGAATAATCCTTCTAATAATTCTATAATGTATTAACCTACCTAATGAACAAAAACTTTATGCTATACTCGGAACGATGGAGCCAAAAACAAAAACAAAAACTTTGGAGAATAAATCATCAATATAGTCCCTGAAATATATATAAAATCAGTCAATTTAGTCACTCTTAATAAAATATTAGGAACTTAATTAACAGATTTCCATATACTTTAGGAATGAAATTGTGGAATTTCGTATACTTTAGGGACTACTTATTATATTCATATACTTTGAATTTTAAATCTATGATTCAAGGAGCTGCTAACTAAGCATTGTAACGAGAGAGTTTAATATAAGATTTAGTGAGACTTACAATGAAGTAGCCTAGGCTACGGTCAGCCATGTATTCATAAACTACCATTTTTCCATGTCTCTGAATACAACAACTTTACAAGATTTCAGTGCTTTGAACATTTGCAATAAGTTTTGCAATACAAATTTCTGTCAAATTCTCTTTACAACTTAATTCTAAGTTTCTAACCCATCTCCTAATCTTCCCTAGATAATAGTTAATCACATTCATAAGGTTAGATGTTATTTACAATATACTCCCTCCATTCCAAATTAATATCATTTTTAGCAAATGTAAAAAAATTCATATTAAGTGTCACTTTATCATTACATGATCATCATTAATTTTAGGGTAAATAGTCATTTTGGTGACGAGTAGTCACAATAGTCCCTCAATGTATCAAAATTTTAAAATAGTTCATGATTGTGCACTTTGTTAGTCAAAATAGTCCTTTACGTTAGAATATTATGTTAATATTGTCATATCAGTCCTTCAATATACTTACGTATTGTTATATGTTTTGAGTTTAATTAACATGTTATGGCAGTGTACAATTATTTTATACATGCATCCAATGATGTAATGTCACATCAATTAATGAAGGCGACAACTCAAGTGTTTTCATATTCATTGATTGACGTGATAACACATCATTGGATACATGTGTAAAATAATTGTACATTGACAGAATATACAAATTAAATTCATCAGTTTTTGTAAGTGATTACTTACTGTCGTATCAATCCCTAAGGTTAATGTCAACATTAATGGATATTTTAATGTCGACCAAAGTGACTTTTTGCCCTTAATTATATCATACCAGTTTTGATGAAAACTCCTAATAAAAATATTTAGAAGATAGAGCAGGGCAACAAAATATTCTAAAATCCCAAGTCATGTGGAGGAGAAATGAAGTCAACTGATGCAGAAACATCACAAGATAGGACAAATCATAGACTTGAATATTACGGTAGCGTCGCAATACACTACACTATAATAGACTTGGATATTATGGTAGATTCACTCTACACCACAAAATAAAGAAAATCATTGGATCTTTAGAGTTTAAACAGCCAAACCAATTTTCTTGATAGACAGAGACACATGTTTATATCAAATTATGAATCACTCGTAAAGATACATACATTAGACACGACGCTGATATGTTGAGACTAATAATCACTACAAGAAATAAGTAATTTTCCTAGAAATTTTTTCCTAGGAAAACGCCCTAAATTCGTCGGAAACGGTGTTTTCCGACGAATTTTCCGACGAAACTACACATAGGAAATTTTCAATCTATTCCTACGTGTTTCCGAGGAATTTCTTAGGAATTTTCTGTCAGAAGTTTTCCTAGGAATTTCCGACGAAAATTCTGCAGGAAAGCTTTCCTGCAGACTGCTGTGTCTGACAGGTGTTTTCCGACGAATTTCCGAGGAAAATTTATTAATATTTTAATGGTTAGTTTCCGACGAATTTCTGAGGAAATTAATTAATTATTTAAAATAAATAAATAAATTTTGGAATTATAATATTGCGCCAAAATTTTAAAAAATTGCGCCAAAAAAATTTGAAATATTTTTAAAATTGTTTCCAAGGAAAATAATTAATTTTTTTAAAAAAAAATTAAATTTTCGAATTTCAAAATTGCGCCAAAAAAATTTGAAAATTTTTTAAAATTGTTTCCGAGGAATTTCCGAGGAAAATAATTAATTTTTTTTTAAAAAAATAAAATTTTCGAATTTCAAAATTGCTCCAAAAAAATTTGAAAATTTTTTAAATTGTTTCCTAGGAAAATAATTAATTTTTTTAAAAAAATAAATTTTTTAAATTTCAAAAATTGCAGCAAAAATTTGAATTTTGAAAAACTGCACAAAAAAAATTTGAACTTTTTTAAACAAAATTGCGCGAAATTCAAATTTTGGAAAAAAAATTCGAAAAAATATATATTAAAAAATGATTTTTAAAAAAGAAATATATGTAGTAAAAGTGTTTTGAATAAAAACAAATGTAGGAATGAATTATTTTGATGAAATTATTTTTGAAAGAAATAAATAGATTTTATTGTTGAAGAAGATGAAAATTTGTGTTAATGAAGATGAAAAATTGTTGTGGAAGAGTTGTTGAAAAAGGAAGAAGAAAATTAATGTTAAAAAAATTATAAGAGATTATTGTTGAAGAAATTGGTGTTAATGAAGATGGAAAATTGTTGTGGATGAGTTGTTGAAAGAAGAAGAAAGAAGAAGAAGAAGAAGAAGAAGAAGATGAAAATAGGAAGAATGATAAGAGATTATTGTTGAAGAAGATAAAAAATTATATGTGTTTAGAAATTGTTGAAGAAGATGAAAAAGAAGATGAAGAAGAAAATATAGAGATGGATGAATATTTGTTTGAGTAGATGTTAATGTACAAAAGTAAGTATAAGTTTTATATCGTTCCACAGGGATTATCGTGATATCATAAACCGTTCAACGTCGATTATCGTCTTTAGTTAGGGTTTAACCTTTTTCATTACTACACTACTCAACATTTAAAAACGTAATAAATAAAACGTAGAGTAATAGGACATAAAAGGTGTTAGGATTAAAGTTCATCAATCAAACATCGTTTGTATTCGATTGATCATAAATACGGATTCTAGCTTTTTCTTATATATGACATTATCACATATTACTCGACAACGTCATTGATTTCCCAAATGACGTCGTGAGATCGATCGTATCGTTTAATCGACGATTTCTCAATCTATTAAACGATTCGAAAGCTTTACGATCCAATACTTAATGTAATTATCAAAACCAAATCCCATTTCTAGAATTTCTTATCTTGATAGAATATCATTCTAAACCTAGATTCAAAAGTATTTTCCAATATCATTTAAATCAAATATAAGAGTGAAAAGCAAGAACAAATTCAATGGTATATAAAAATGCTAGAATCATATATTTAATATATCAAAAGTTTACAACATAGAGTGATTGATTACCTATTAATCCCAACAAAGGAGATTAGTTGATCATTGTCATGATAACTATTGCAAAACAAGAAAGGAAGATGAAGATATGTTAAGGCTTGATTTCTCAAAGCTTCTTAATGTAATCTTCAATTCAAATCCTTTTGCTATTTGAAGTTTGCCTCCTTCTATGCCTATTCTCTCTCTTAGAAATCAAATATTTTTAGCTCTGGAAGTTGTAAAATCTGATAAAAAACTAACTCCTTGAAAAAATGAGCTTCAAAAGTATTTATATTTCTGAGAAATTGCACGCTCGCTACAAGCGACCAGCCTGTCGCTGTAGCGAGGAAACTTTCTGGCCAATGGGAGAGCTCCACGTCATCCTTGAGCATTAAACCGCCCTTTGGTCGCTGTAGCGACAAGGTCTGTCGCTTCTAGCGATGGATCCTTAAAATTCCCTGCCTAGGCTCGCTTCTAGCGTCCAGTTCATCGCTTCAAGCGATGAACTCTTGAAAATCCCTGCCTAGGCTCGCTTCTAGCGAGGCTTCTGGCGCTTCAAGCGATGGCTTCATGAAAATCTCTGCCTATCCTCGCTTCTAGCGTGGCTTCTGCGCTTGTAGCGATGGCTTTGAGAAAAACTTCATTTTTCCTTGCATCAATCAGGTTCAAACATGAATTTCCTGCATAATAACATGGGTAAGGCTTAGGATCACAAATATTGCATTTTTAACACAAATATGCTCTTATCCTAAGGTAACTTGTAAAACAAGTAACATAAGTGCCCTAAAATGTATCAAAAGATAACAACTTTTAGGCACTTATCAGTAGAGATGAATGAATGAATGATGAAATGTGTAGTAGAATGTGTTATTTATAGAGAAAAAATTCTGTCACGTTTTCCGAGGAATTTCCTAGGAAAAAATTCCTAGGAAACCTTCCTACTAAAAATTTCAAATTTTCTTTTCCCTCTTCTCCAATTTTCATTTCCCACATTTAATTTTCTAGGAATTATTCCTAGGAAAAGATGCTATTTTTAAAAAAAAAAATCAATTATTTTAAAAAATCGATTATTTTTGAAAAATTTGAAAAAATACATTATAAATATTTTATTTGGTCTTGTCTAAAAAAATAAAAAAAAGTTTGGTTCAATTAAATAAAATAAAAATAATGATTTGAGTACACAACGACAATATTCATAAATTACTCGCTATCAACGACAATATTCATAAATTTACAAAACAAAAACATAAATTACTCGCTATCATCATCCTCCTCCTCGTCCTCGTCCTCGTCATTATCATCATCGTCGTCGTCGTCATGTATTTGATGAGGTGTCGGTGAAAATTGACTCGATGCAGGCGACGATGAATCAGATGTCTTTCTACTCTTTCTCCCACCCATGAACTTCTTTGCCATTATCTTTTGGAATTTTCGAAAGACATTCATTTTTTTCATTAGCTTCTTCTTTGTCTCATCTTTCCTTGCCAACGCCTTATTTTGAGCTTCCAATGCCTGCTTTTGAGATTCCAACAACTCATTTTGATTTTGCAACACCAACTTTTGACTTTGCAACTCCTCGTTCATTCGAGTTATCATTGCTTGCATCTTAGGAGACAACTCTGCAGAATGAACTGAGCTGGACTCTGGTAGAACAGGAGCACGAAACAAATTTCCATGCACCACGTTGCCGGCTAACGCTCCAAGACCGTATACTCTATCCGGTCTTTGTTGTCCTCCTGCAGCCTTTGCCCATAATTCAATTTTGATGGAGTCGGGAATTTGTTCATGCGATTGAATCTCAGGATTCTGTGCCAAAAATCGTGCTACGTACTCGTCATAAGATGCCTATAAAGAAAAGTAAAGAAAATTAGATAATAATAATTGTTTACAAATAAAGTCAAATAAAAATTATATAATAATAATAAATGAAATTAACATATTTCATATTAGTTAACAACATAATTCTTTAATAATTCACTTTCTTTTTCTAATTAAAATATATTACGAATATTTGCAAATTTACCTGAGTATTGCGTGCTCGAGCATCGACATACTCACCAGTACGCTGGCTGAAATGAGTCTCTCTATGGAGCTCATTTGGATAAGGATCTCTCTGCAAGGATTTTGCCTAATTGTACACGAAAAATATATACGCAATTAGAACATTTGAGTTTATTTAATATATACATGTATAGAAATAGAAATAGTGAAATATTTTTTTACCAGATGTCTAGCATGGGTAGGGACACTGACACATCCTTGTGTGTGGCCATGTCCTCCTATAAGAGATGCTCTGTTCTGCTTGTTAGCTCTGGAATGGTTCTTAAATTTGGGATCTTCTAGCCAATACTTCACCAAGTCTTCCCATGCTTTTTCCCCGATCCACTCTGTACGGTAGTTTCCCTTATGTTTTTTCCATTCCTCCCGTTCATCATATAACAAATTTGATAAACGTTTGGAAGCTAACTTGTGAAAGAGCTTCTCTACAAGAAGATGAACATCTCTAGACCAGGTACAACGCTCCTGCAATAAACAAAAAAATTATTAGACATTAATATTTTTAAAAATATAGCATGTTATAAAGTAATTACAATTATTTAATATTTAATAAATTGTGTTTACCGAAAAGTATTTAAAAAGTGCTGCCCTGTCGTCTTTAGTAAGATGTTTATAGACACCCCAACACCTATCAATCGGGTAAAACATCTGGATGGCTCCTCGAATAAATTCTTCCACTCTCTTAGATGGCTCCAACCTACAAATTTGAAATGTTAATTAAATTATGCTTTTAAAAAACAAATAAAAATTAAACTTTTAATACTTACAATCCAGGTGTCGGTGTAATCCTAAGTAGCCCATCCGCATAATGCAAGTCTTCGATGTAGCGACGTCTTCCTCGTCGTGGTGCTGCTGGTGCTGCTTATGCTGATGCTGCTGATCCTGCTGATGTTGTTGCTGCTGCTGATGATGATTGTGGCTCTTCATGTTGGTGATGCTCGTGCTGTGGAGGCTGATGTTCAATAACATTCATTAAGCCTAAGAAATTTGTATCTTGCATAAATTCGTTCATCAGGTCCGTTGATGATCTTCTGGGAGGAATGGGAGGAACAGGTATGTTAAGGCCTTGTCGGAGTGTATATGGGGTGGTATTGAAACCAGGCGAATGTGATGAGAGCAGACTATATCCAGACATAACAAATCCAGGCATAGTGTATGTGGGAGGAATGGTCGGGAATGATGTGGGAGGAATAGTTGTGAATGGAGTGGAGTAAGGTGGTGGAGTAGTAGTAGTAGTAGTAGTAGTGGTGGTAGGAATAGGAGTACCAGTCCGTTCATCAATGTTATGGAAGGAAACCCCTGGTAGACGGCGCCATGATCTGGTCTCTTCTGAGGTAATATCTATTATGTTTTGATACTTATTTTTCTTCTTCTTCTTCCCGGTCTCTACAACATGAGCCTTACCCCTATCTTTGTCTTGCCCAAACATCCCTGTCATAATACAATAAACAATAATGAATAAAATATTGTCACATTATATAAAATATTACACATTATAAAATATTGTCGCATTAAAATAATTCATATGATAAAATCGTACATTAAACATCGTCATAATAAAAATCATCCACATTGTTGTCGGGGTTAATTGCATCTTCCCCATTGTCTATAGAGTTGCTAGACTCATCCCCACTGTCAGTGTCAACAAGTAACATTTCAGCATCAACTTGTTGACCGTCAACATCTCTGTCAACCAAATCTGTAGCAGGATCGACTTCAATCACTTCTGGAACATGTGATATTTCATCATCTTGATAAGGTACTTCTTTATCTTGAACTTCTGTCTCAATTTGACCTCTTGGTTTACACTTGATAGCAGCACACCATCCATGTTTGCGTCGGTGGTGAGAAGGATAAGGTACATAATACACTTGACTAACTTTATTTGCCAAGATGAAAGGGTCAAATGCATTATACCTTCTGTCCATTCGTACATCAACTGTTTTATACTTTGGATCAATTCTCATCCCATGTGCAGGGTCAAACCAGTCACAGTAAAACAATACAACTTTGTTGGGTTCATCTACATATAGGAAAGTTACTTCAAATATATGTTTGATCACACCATAGAAGTCATCTTCGCCTCCATCACTGATTCCTTTGACGTAAGCACCGCTGTTAATTGTTTTTTTGCCCACCGACCATGATTTAGTATGAAATTTAAATCCATTGACAAAGTAAGTGTGATGTTGTTTGACTTTTCTTCCCGGACCTTCGGCTAACCCCCTCAACTTATATATCTGTGTAGTTGGATGATCATTTAGAAACTGATGTTTAAACCATCCTTGAAAAGTTGTATATATGTTACCAATATTTAATCCTTGAAACATCTCAATGTATGGTCCAACTTCGATGCAATTAATCATCACATGAATGGCCGCTGACTGCAACTCAGCATCCCTCATCCAATAATCTTTCTCTGGATTACAAAGACGTCCATGGTGACGAAAAACTGATAAGGCTGACTGACACTCTTCGTTTCGTGTATTTCTTGGGATCAACATCAAGTTGTCGAAGTAGTGAGAGATGAAATAGTTTGTTTCCCGAACCACGTAAGCTGCAACTATTGATCCCTCAACCCTTGCTTTATTTCTAACCATTCGCTTTGCATAACCCATGAACCTTTCAAAAGGATACATCCACCTATAATGAACAGGTCCACCAAGCCAAGCTTCATATGCGAGATGCACCGGAAGATGTTCCATAGAATCAAAGAAACTCGGGGGAAAAACTTGCTCCAACTTACAAAGAGTGATTGGAATATTCTGATCCATTCACTACAAGAAAAAAGGCATTTTGCGACTTCTGAAATCATGGATTGCGACTGTTAGAAGGGTCGCAGATATCCCTTTGCGACTGTTCCCCAACAGACACAGAAATTGGGGTCGCAAAGGGTATTTTGCAACTGATCAACCAACAGTCGCACCAACAGTCGCAAAGGCTATTGCGACTGTTAGGAACAGTCGCAAAGGAAGAGCATTCACATGGTTTTGAAGGGACTTGCGACGGTTCCCAACAGTCGCAAAGGAAGGGACTTGCGACGGTTCCAAACAGTCGCAAATGAATGTTTTTAATTTTTTTTAATTATAGTATGTTTTTAAGCCAATTTAACTAAATATATTATCAAATACTTAAAATGCAAAAATATATAACTATAAATGACTAAATCTCATTCATATAATTCATCAAAGAGTAACAACATTGATCCATGCATCAACTTAATTAAAACAATGGATAAAATGCATAGTTAAAATATTCACAAACCAAAACACTAGTGACTAAACATTCAAAACAACTATAGCAGAATTAAAATTCCCTAAAAATATCTAAGTATCCCTCAGTGATGTTGCTCCATTATCTTCAACCTTTCTTGATTCTTCCATTCTTTTCATCCTTTTATCCTCGTATGGTGTCATGTTTTGACAACAATGAGACCTTCAATACAATTACACTACAAGATTGACGATAAGCAAAGTCACAACGAAGCAAATGGCTAACATAGTAGGATAAGAAAATACTAGAAAAAATAACAATAAAAACTTTATATTAATAAAGTGCATATAAGAAACTTATACCAAGCTTACACAGAGAAGCTTATACCAAACTTTATATTAATAAAGGGTTGATGAATATTACGCTTCTTTTTTGCGGTTTTTTGAAACGACAAAGTTTACAAGGGCATCATAGTGTAAAGCATATACAAAGGTTCAACAAAAAATCACCTATCTATTTCAAGTAATGTCCTTATTCTTTCTAGACCAATAACAAAGGTTCAAATGAATAAATTTTACCTTCAAAAGGGAAGTATGAGATCTGAAGAACTGCAAACGACGTCGTAACCCAATTGCAAAGAACAGAGATGGCAAAGCTGAAATAAGAAATTACAAAGAATTTAAAAAATCAAGAAATTAACAAACTATTGACAAACTATTAACAAACTATTGAAGTGAAGTTACAAACTATTGAATCAAGAAGTAATAAGTAATAAGTAATTAATACATTCAATTTGAAACCTTTATATTATTACTATTATTTGTAACTCAAATGGAATATATTCTAAACAATATTGGATGCAAATATGTGTTAAGACAAATTGGTAGGAATGCTGATATTTCACTGTTAGATTAATTTAAAAATTTGAATTTCTTTGTAGAGACTTAAGAGAATGCATAGCAACTACATGTGTGATTCTACATGTTCAAAGACAGGGGACATATGGTGCAATCAAAGACATCAAACTCATTCGATACATATGATCGGTTATAGATTCCAAATTCTTAACAAAGTATAGTTAAGTACTTGGTGAAGTTTCTGCTACACAAACAAAAGAGACAAAACTTGTTTACATAAACTAGAAAAACTACAGCAGCCTATCTCAAAAAAATGCAGACATTATAGTACATAAAATCTGTGAGAAATAAGGGGTAAAAATATTATAGTAACACACATTTCTAAAAATAACAATGAGAGACACTTAGAATCACCGAGAAATAAGGGGTAAAAATATTAGTATAGATGCAAACTTTCAAGGGGATGGTGTCTAGAGGATGTATTTCCATTCTTCTTGTCATCTTCACCCACAGTGACTGCTTTCGAATCAGCTAACGCTGAAATTTTGATTTAACATCAAAAGTGTTTAGCAACCATGAGAAAATTGAGAGTACATTATTGCAATTTGTAATAACTTAGTCATACAACAAACATAGAAATTTGAGTAGCAGATCTCATAGCAACACCTAAAGATATGTCCTGCATAATAAAAGGGTTAGATACTATGAAAGGCAATCCTACAAACACCAAAACGCCAATTGCAACTAATAAGATTACAATGTCAGACTTCAACTCACATTTTTTGGGCACATCATGAAAGTTTTTATTTAATGAGACAAACTCATACACCAAAACGCCATATGCAAAAGCTACAAATACCTGCTTCATGTGAAAGGCAAGTTCAGAGCTTGACGCACGTCAACAAAGGGCAACCCAAACATGTGAAACGCTGGGCAGTCCACCACAGAACCAAACAAAGGACTTATTTGACTGCTTCGTATCTAACAAAGACAAAAATTAATCAAAAAAAATAAAACATGTTATCATAAATCACTTGCAAGTTGTAACACTATTTGTGAACATATATTATAAAAAAGAAAAACTTGATCATAATAATTTTGAACAAGGTGTAAGAACACGACATATACTCAAGATATTCATCATCCTTGTACTCCTTCAAGGTGCCAATAGTTTGGTTCCTTCCTCTCTCGATATGAAACCGAGTTGGGAACAACACATTAGAGCCCTCACCAATTAATTATAAAAGCATCAACTCTATCATAAGGAATAAGGGCAACCTCATCATGGTGTTAAGCATTCCCAATCTTAGTACAAGTCAAGTCAGCAGTAGAAAACTCCTCCTCAGGTGGGTCTTTCAAAAGTATCTTTCCTTACTCTAGCCATCTCCATAAGGGTAGAACAAAAAACCAAACTTCTCCCTTGCTATGTACTACATAAGAAGCACTGAACAGAACACCCTGAAACATTAAAAAAAAACCTTGTTTCTCTGTATACGCGTAATCACGAGTTTATTACTAAAACCATGGTGAAAAACACAAATGAAATATTTTTGACAAAAACCTCCTGTGGTAGAGTTGTAAACTAAACGCAAGAAACCAGCTGTAACCAGTACTCCGGTAGACCCATGAGGAGGCCATGTTAGGAGCAGGTCCATATTAAACAACTTCTCATATAGTAAGTTGGAAACTAGCCTCTGCATATTAATTCTTTTTAGAAATTTCTCATGAGTTATAAGCTAATTTAAACTGCGACTAAATGCTGTGAAAAAACAGTGAGTAAAAATATTAAGGTATCACCTTAATTGCTGCCTTCTGACTAATTTGTCACAAAATCAGACAAGGTGATTAAAAATATTGAAAATAAAAGGTAAGACAGCCTATGATAGATGTGTAATTGATCCACACCTTCCCTAGACACCACGTGAAAGGAGTTCTGTAAAACCAGGTTGCCCTTTTTAGATGATTTGATAAATGACAGATGACAGATAAACAGAAAGCAAGTAAATAAAAAATTACTGACCAGCAGCATTCCCCAGCCTGTAGCCATCTTAGCCATTGCTATTAATATTATGAGGATGTCAAGGAATGTTACGAAAATAGAACCCTCAATCAATCTAAACAGGAGCTGGAAGTATGAACTGAGGCGGTGCCTGCTAACAGATAGTATAGAAACTATTATTACAAAATCAGACAAGTTAAATATATAGTAGAAAATTATGCGAGTAGCGTAAGAAAAAAGGGAGAGTGTGGCTAAAATTACTTTTCATCTCTAGATTGTAGCTCAAATATTTAAGTAACTATTAAGCTTTGAGAAAAGATCAACATAAGTATGCCTACACGGTCATGGTCAAGAAAGGATCACCGAGAGTGATGATCTTTGAGGTTAATGAATTGTAAAGACGGAATAATGTCGATAGGAGCATTTGATACTTCACTTTTCCAAATAATATTTAACATAAGGATGCAACAGAAGATTTGTTTGCCCCGTGACTTAACATAAAAATGCACAATGCAGCGGCTAAAACTTCTACATAGTGAATTTCGATTTTTATTTAATTTTAAAATCGTTATGTTTCAAGTAACATAATACCTATAACTAATAAATGATGTTCATAAAAAAATATTTCAGTGGGCCTGCAATTATAATCAGGTTATCTAATGAAAGTGAATTGAGTTTTGTGAAACCAGGTTGCCTTTTTAAGAGGATTTGATAAATGACAGATTCCGCATAAACATAAAGCAAGTACGGACAAAAAAACACTGACCAGCTGCCTTCTCCAGCCTGTTGGCATGACTGCTAGAGTGCATGAAAATATGCATCGAGACGGACCCTGACAACAGATATTATAGAAAAGGTTAATTTGACATGAAACCATACAAACTCCAGACAAATTAAATATATTATAGAAAATTTAATGAGTTGTGTAAGAAAAAGGGAGAGTGTGGCTAGAATTAGTTTTCATCTCTAGATCTTAGCTAAAACATATTTCATTAACCATTATGCTGTAAGAAAAGATCAAGATATTAAGTATGTCTACACAGTCATTGCCAGGGCAGGATCAAAGTGAGTGATGATCTTAGAGTTTGATCAATTGTGATGATGAAATGGTATGTTGATAGGAGCATTTAATACTTCAGTTTTCCAAATAATATTTAACTAAACCAAACATAAGTACATAAGGATTCAACAGTAGATTTCTCCCATGACCGAACATAAGCATGCAACACTTAAAACTTCTATGTAGTGAATTTTGAATTCTCAGTTTTTTACTTTTGAAATTGCAATGTTTCAACTTTCAAGTAACATGTTGTATAATGCCTAGAGCTCATAAATAATGTTCATTAAATAAATCTTTTCGGTGAATCTGCAGTTAGAATCACTCTGGAGAATTCCCTGAATATAGAATTAGACCAAAATTAGGAAGACGGTAATCTATCATCCATGAAATACCACAATTAGTACATAAAATCAATATTTACAATACAAATCAAGTAGCTTTTAGTTTTCTACCTCATGTTAAAAATAGATCAACAATCAATATTTACAATACAAATCAAGTAAGCCTATAGATTCCATGTCTAGAAAGAAGCCCCAATTTCTAAGCATTCATGAATCTTGAACTGAACATGAAAATTGTCAAAATTAAGAACTAAATGACTATAAACCTTACCACTAATGCAAATAATAACACCCTTTCCTTTCGTCTCTTCTACACTGTCAATGAAGCCAGGAACATGCTTTTAGCTGTTGCAAATACAAACATATAGTCAAATCTCAAATTAAATAACTCTAAAAAACATAACCTCTTTTTCTAAAGACCAAACATTATAGAAAGTGAAATAAAAAAAATGTCACAACCATGATGTTCCCCGAACATATCACAACCATGATGTTCCACTATCCTTAGATATTATCCTCAAGGAAAATTGAAATAAATCTTAAACACCATCCTTAAAATCTCTGAATTATACTCAAAGAATAATTAAATTAGATCCAAATTAAAAAATAAATAAAAATCAAGAAAACAAAACGGGGTTAAAAAAACACAACTTTGAGTATCCCATTTGAAAATTATCATAGATCAAAGTAGTAACCTCTCATATCTACAAACAACAATGTCGAATAAAAAGGAAAACTTTCAACAACACATAAATCAGATAAAAGTAAAAAATTTAAGGAAAAAACAAATAAATCAATGGTACCCATGAATCTAATTCAGTTTTATAACACATAAATAAAATAAAAATGAAAACATTAAGGGAAAAAAACATGAATCAAAGTACCCATGAATCTGAGTCAGTTTTATTTATCATTAACGGTTAAGATTTGGAAGAAAATGGTGAAAAAGGGTTGACCTGCAAGTGGGGGTGGAGGCACGGGAACACCAACTGGAAGTTAGGGTTTGAAGGGATCGAATGAAATGATGGTTTTAATGAGAGGGTTCAGATGGGAGAAGGGTTTAGGGATAATGGGTAGAGATTATGGGAGGGATCGATTGAGATGATGATGAGAGGTTTGATTAAGCTTTGTTTGTTGTAGTTTCATGAGTTTGGTTATGTTAGGGTAGAGATAGGTTCAGTTCTGACTGATTGTGTTTAACTTTTGGGTGTAGGAATAAGAGAGGGAATTGGAAAATGTACAGCGCCAAACTGAAAAAGAATTTGCGCCTTGTAAAATTTTCCTTAAAACCTGCGACCGTTAGCCTACCAGTCGCAAAAAGCCAAAAAAACCTGCGACTGTTAGCCTACCAGTCGCAAAAAGCCAAAAAAACCCGCGACTCTTAAACATACTAGTCGCAGTAACTGTCGCAAAAGTGTACTTTGCGACGGTTTTGAGACAAGGGTCGCAAAGCAGGTGTCGCAAAATGACTTTTTTCTTGTAGTGATTTTAACAAGTTCATCCATCCTCAAGGTTGAAGCACATAAGTCTTTAAAAAATTGGCTAATTTCAGTCAACGGGTTTATAACATTTTTTGGCAATGAACTAAATGCAATTGGAAGTAAGCGTTCCATGAAAACGTGGGAATCATGACTTTTCATTCCACGCAGTCTTCCGGATTTGACGTCGGCACACCTTGACAAGTTAGAACAATATCCATCTGGCATCCTCAATTCTTTCAACCATTGACAAATAGATTTTGCTTCATCAGCAGTTAGACTATAAATAGCCTTAGGTTTTAGATATTTTCCATTTGGAAGAAGTTGTAGCTCCATATCTGGTCTCTTACAAATCAATGACATGCCCATTCTAGCCTTCTCATTATCTTTTGTTTTACCAGAGACATTCATCACCGTGTGAATTATATTGTCACAAAAATTCTTCTCAATGTGCATAACATCAAGATTATGTCTCAGTAAATTGTCTTTCCAGTAAGGGAGGTCCCAGAAGATACTTCTTTTAGTCCAATGGTGGGTGTCACTGTATTGCGGGTGTCTGACTCTTTTGCCAACATCTGGGAATTTCTAAAGTCCTAATTCACTGACTCTACGGAATACTTCATCTGATGTTGTCCTAGGAGGCGGACCATCTTTTTCTGTTTGTCCTTTACGAAACAAATTCCTCTTCTTACGAAATTCATGTGTTGCTGGTAAAAACCTACGGTGGCAGTCAAACCACGAACTCTTTCTTCCGTGATGCAAGTTAAACGCCTTTGTTTCTTCCATGCAATGTGGACAAGCCAATCTACCATGAGTCGACCATCCAAACAACATTCCATATGCAGGAAAGTCGTTAATAGTCCACATCAAAGCTGCCCTCATCCTAAAATTCTCCTTCCTTGCAATATCATATGTTGATTCACCGATCCACAATCTCTTCAAATCATCAATTAAGGGTTGTAAATACACATCTATACCATCTAATGGGCTATTAGGTCCTGGTATAACACAAGTAAAAAACAAATAAGGTTTTGACATGCACATGTCAGGAGGAAGATTATACGGGGTAAGAAGAATTGGCCAACAAGAATAAGGCGTTGCCGACTTTTGGATATACGGGACAAATCCATCAGAGCATAATCCAAGCCTCACAATACGTGGATCTTCTGCAAAATCAGGATGTACTGCGTCAAAGTGCTTCTATGCCACCCCGTCACAGGGATGTCGCATCACACCTGTATTTGTTCTATTGTAATAATGCCACGTCATTTTATCGGCTGTGTGAGTTGATGCATACAATCTCTGCAATCTTGGTATTATTGGCAGATAAAACATTGACTTGACTGAGACTAGTTTCTGCTTCCGAGAACTGGCATTATCACGTACTTGATACCTAGGTGCATTGCAAAATTTACACTCCACCAACGACCCATCATTTTTACCGAATTCGTTGTCGTAAAACAGCATGCACCCTTTAAAGCAACAATCAATAGTTTTAACTTGCAATCCCAACTTCGACACCAACTTCTTAGCCTCATAAAAACTCAATGGCAAATTGTCCTTTATAGGAATTGCGTCCCTCATCATTTTTGTATAAAATTCTGCGCCTTCTTCGGCCACACTCCAATCTGACTTGACAGCTAAAAGCCTCACACTCATGGATAACTTAGAATCAGAGGACCCTTCAAACAACGGCTTGTTTACTTCCATCATCATTTTGTAAAACTTCAACGCTTTCTCGTTCGGAATTCTTTCCTCTTCAGCGCCCTCGTCCTCGTTGTAAGACAGGTTCACCCCAAGAGCATCACCAACCATATCTTCCATCATGCCAAAGTTTTCACTCTCCGTACGCGCCCCACTGCTTGAAGCATGCATATTAACATCATTTGTCGGCTCTTGTTCACCATGATATTTCCACACGTAATAATTCTCCATAAAACCAAGGTCCTTTAAATGATTTAGAACATCTTTTGGGCTCTGAAGCAGCCTACACATACATTTATTACACGGACATCTTATCCCTCCCTCCAATGTAATGGCGTAAGCAACAAATTCACGAACTCCATCCACATAAGCCGCTTTAAGTGTTCTTTTCCCCGGATATTTTCTATCGTACATCCAACTACGATGTAAAATATATTGATCCATCTTCCGCGTAACTAATATTAACTCAATTAGTTTGTATTTATTCGTTACAATAACGCGAGGATTTATTATCCTCGCGTTGCCGACAAAACTTAATGACTACAACCTAAATATAAATAACAATTTTTTTTCTTTCTAAAAACCTAAATATTTAGACATTCATTCGAATTACACATATTTCATATAAATCAACTTCATAATTCTTTGCTAATTTATCTTCTTTTTCTAACAAACTTTTTAAACATATTTCTTTACTAACTTAACCTTCTTTTTTTAAAATAACTACAATAACATTTTTACTATAACCATATTCTTACTTGCATTTTTATTAACTAATTAAAACATATTCATTACATAAATTACTTTTACTAATTAACTAATTTTTAAACATATCTCTTTACATAACTTAACCTTCTTTTTTTAAAATAACTACAACAACATTTTTACTAACTACATTTTTTACTTGCATTTTTATTATAACTAAAACATAGTTATTATATAATATCTCACATGAATTGCATAAAAATTATATAATATTTTACAACTAACATATATAACATTTTCTAATTAATCTATGTCACATTTTCTAAAATTTGTATGAATTCAACATTACGCGCATATAAAAATTACGAGCCACAAATAAAAGTTACGCGCGGATAAAAATTCTGCGCGCCACCAGCAAAATTAATTACAACAACTAATTCACATATTTCATATTAACTTCATAATAAATTTTTTTAACATATTTCATTACAACAACTAATTCTCTAATTTACATTCTTTTTCTAACAATTTTTTTTTATAAATCTTTCTTTTTCTAACAAACTTAATTTTATACATATTCCTTTTTATTCCTAGTCAAACCATTGTAGCAATTTAAAATAAGTAGAAGATATATACCAACCTCAAATAATTAGACGATGAACAAAGTGGATGAAAAAAAAACCAAGCAGCAGTTGTAGCAACAACACCAACCTTAAAATGGATCCGAAGCAAGAAACTACAAAAAATAATACAACATAATTAATAAAATCAATATCAATGGAGAATAGTGTAATAACATTGAAATAAATTATTATAAAAAAAATAACATTAATATAATTAATTATATACACAAACCTTATGGAGAATAGTTTAATAAATTATAATGGAGAGAATAAGTGATATTGATATGGTGTATTGATATAGATTAAGAAAATAAGTATATAATATGAGATAATAATTTGAGATAATAAGTGTATTGAGAGAAAATAAATTAAAAAAAATGAAAGATAGTAGTATAAGACTGAAGAAGATTAGTAAGAAAGAAGGAGAGAAGAAATGAAGAATGATGTATATGGAAGGAGAGAATGAAGATATTAGTATATATATATATAAGCTGCCTTTCCAACGTTCATCTGCAACGGTCAAAAATTCCAACGGCTATTTTTAAATGCTTTCCGACGAATTTAATTCGTCGCTAAACCTGTGGGACCTAGTGCTTTCCGACGAATTTAATTCGTCGCTAAACATCCTTTTCACGTGTGGGACTTAGTGCTTTCCGACGAAATAATTTCGTCGCTAAACATACCCTTTAAATTTTTGCCACGCGTGCACAAGGGACCCATTTTGTCTGAAATTGTTTTCCGACGAAATTTTTCGTCGGTAAACAACATGCTTTCCGACGAATTTAATTCCTAGGAAAATTTTTGTAGGAAAATTGGCTTATTTCTTGTAGTGAATAACTTTAGAAAATTAAAATGTAATCATATGTTTTGATGTCAAGTCATTGTCGGACACTTGCACACTTGGACGCGTCAGACATCGAACACGTCTTCTATCAGAAGTGTCGTGCTACAGAGTATCAGAAAAACTAATTACTCCAAGGTTTTTTAATGAATGATGACTAAACGCCTTGATTCGTTAATGAATCAATGGACAAATTGGTTAAAAGTTTATTATCAATATGATTTACCTAGACCAGATGATCGAGATTAGTATCACAAAACTGAAAATATAAAAGTTGAACATATATACGTATAATGTGAAAGTGAAACCTTGGACCACCAAGCATGCATCTCGCTGTTTTACTGAATGAGTTAGTCTAAAAAAAACACGTAGCGTACCGTAAAGAAACAATGATACAGGGTACCCAACGTACCAGTTAAAAAATTTTAAATACAAACTTTAAGCTAATTTTTAACCAATTCATGAGAATTGGGAACAGGAATGTGCCTATCACATTGGAAAAAGTGATATAGCACTGTAGTCTGTAGGCTTATTTATAATGTATCTTACCTGTCTTTAGCTCTTTGTTTCAGTAAATAAAGACATGCAGTTTTCCATCAAAAGAGAAAAGAACATGCAGTTTTTTTTTGTTGACATAGAGAATGAATTAATATGTTTTTTATGAAGAAGTTAACAATTTAATATTAATAATAGCATGATACTAACAATTTTTTTTACTTTTAGACAATTTTATTTTTGACTTGTTGGAAAGTAGTTTTTAAAAGAAATAAGAATTGTATTTTTTTTGTTGTTGTTGTTAGCAAATTATGTTTGTTAAGGTTAATTTTAACCAATGATATCAATATTTTTCACCATTTATGTTGTTATATTTTAACTAAATGACTATTTTTATTCATAGCGTACCGATTAATATATTCTAACATACCACGAACCGAAACAGCATACCGATTATGTATATATCTCACGTACCTAATTCTTTTGAGAGTTGCGTACCGCGTATCCGAACTCGTATCATGTACCGAAGATAATTGTGAACCAGGTGATTATCTAAACATAATTATACATCCAACAATCCAAGAACTTGAGCAATATGAAACTCTAAAATCCACCCTCACGCCTAGCGTGAATCCATAGTCTAATTCCTATATTGTAATCTTAACCTGGCTCATAAACCATGTTAAATGTATTTAGATCTCGTCTCAAAAGATAGCCAAAAGGATGAAGGTGCACAAACACTTTTATATATCCAACGGCCTAAGAATCTAAACAATCTGGAACATCAGTACAACTTTAATACGGGGTATCCAAATGGTTACCCACTTGAGTGTCCCAAAACTAAATATGGTAAACTATGGCAGGACATGAACATACTGCAGAACAAGATTCTCATTTACATTTATATATTTATTATAAAGTTATAAATTAAGTGTAACCAAATTTACTTTAAACATTCAAGTACAAATGTATTTGAACACTAGTCCTTTAATAGTGACTTTGTTTGCCATGGTATTATACCTCTTTTACTGCAATGTGTACCGCTAACTAATTGATTTTCACCGAGCACTTAAAGAGGTCATTGTCATTTCATAGATTGAACTTGTTGCCTTCCCACTTGAGCTTGAATTTGCTTCAATAGATTCCTTCCTCGTAACAAAACCTGGCTCCTTAGGCTCATCTAATGCCATCATCTCACTCCCTAACATTAGAATTACATCAGCCATGGTAGGCCTGTCCTCTGGATATTGTTGCACACATAAGAGTCCAACGTGGATGCAACGTGATACTTCAGATTCAATGCATGAATCCACTATGTTTGAGTCAATTATCGGTAAAGGTCTTCCATGTTTCCAGAATGTCCATGCCTAAATCATAAAAGTAGAAAATTGTTACTACAAAGAAGATAAAGTTAGCATGGTTTTGCTTTTAACATGACAAATTAACATTTATCCTAGCGCTTACATAAGCAACAAGGTTAAGAGTTTGCTTTGTACGATGACACACTCTATTTTTCTTCCCACATATAATCTCTAACAGTAAAATACCAAAGCTGAAAACGTCGGATTTCACGGAAAATTGTCCATCAATAGCATACTCTGGTGCCATGTACCCACTGCAATAACCCATTGTGAGAAAATAAAAAATTACACATGTCATATATCATATGTGTGTGTGTGTGTGTGTGTGTGTGTGTTTGTGTGTATGTGTAAAAATAAAATAAACTATACTCACTATGTCCCAACAATTCTATTTGTGTTTCCTTCAATTTGGTTTCCTCCAAAAGTTCTAGCCAATCCAAAATCTGATATTTTTGGATTCAAAGTATCATCTAATAAAACATTACTTGTTTTGAGATCTCTATGGACAATTCTCAATCGAGAATCTTGATGAAGATACAATAGCCCTCTAGCAATTCCACATATTATGTGAAAACGCTTTGGCCAATCTAGCAATTTACTTTTGCTACGATCTGCATAATTCATAACAAATCTGTTATTAAACATTGAGTATTCAAAGTTTGCTACAAACTTTCACTAATCACTATATCATAAAAAACTGGTGAGTTTTAATGCAAGACTTAGTGAGACTTACATACCAAAAATGAAGTAGTCTAGGCTACCATTAGCCATGTATTCATAAACCAGCATTTTTTCTTCTCTCTGAATGCAACAGCCAATAAGCTTTACAAGATTTCGGTGCTGAACATTTGCTATAAGTTTTACTTCATTTATGAACTCTCTCATCCCTTGTGTTGAGCTCTGTGAAAGTCTTTTTACAGCAATTTCTAACCCACTCTCAAATTTTCCCTGGATAATCATTAATTACATTCATATAGTAATGGTTAGATGTTCTTTATAGCTTATTTATCTCGCTATTCTTACTTATAATCATACTCCAGTATTGGATTACCAAATATACAGGTCCAAAACCACCTTCTCCAATTTTGTTCTTCTCTGAGAAATTGTCTGTAGCAGTAATAATTGTTGACAAATTAATCAATGGGAGATCCAGATCGTCCATGTGTCCTTCATAGTTGCCTTCTGTCTTTGACTTCCCTAGAAAATGGAAAGAAAGAAACAAAAAACAGAACTATTTAGCCAATGCCATTTTTTCAGTCAAATGTTAGAGAATGGAAGAATAGTTTTACCAACAATGCTCCTCCTGAGTCTGTAGCAAAAATAAATAGCAAGTAAAAGCATTCCCAAAGCTGCAGAAACTGTAGTTACAACTATTTTTATCGTGTTCCTCCTGAGCTCATCCTCAATACTATTGTTGACTTTATCTAAACAAAACAACTTAGTTAAATTCCATTTTCAATTACAAGACTTAAATTCTCAAAGAATATTAAAAGGAAAAAATTGGTGAAATTAATGAAGTATTCACCTAATTCTGAAGCAGGCATCCTGACATATAGAAATTGCCCACCACCTGGAATAAGTTTGATATCAATTAAATCACCAAACCACATAACACAACCACTTCCTGTTCCACTTATATTTGTATTTGTATAAGCCATGCATGAACAATTATTCAAGCATTTTCCTCCACATTGTTCTAGACCAATACTCTCATCCACCAAAGTATATGTAGTATCTGGAACTTTCAAGCTTGCCACTGAGACAAACCCATCATTGGTGCAGTTCAATGGATGATTCCTGACACATCCTTGGGACCAATCTATTGAGTTCCATTTTTCAGGAAACTTAGGCTTGAATCCTTTTAAACATCCACATATTGGTGAATTAGTACTGCTGCAATATCCATTGATTCCACATTGACCATAATGGTCACAGATGTCTACAGGTATTTTTGAAAAAACCCTCCATGATTCGTCTTTTGACCATACGTAACGTGGACGATTGTTACTGGTTTGGTTAAGTACAACTTTTGATATTTGAGAACTATCTTTGATGTTCCATGTGTAATAAACCTCTTCTTTATTCCAGACAAAATTGTAACTGAAAATAGAATTAGGCTTCATCTCTGGCCTACCGCTAAAACGCAAGCCGTTCCATGGTCCAAGTCTGTAGTACTTTTTTTCTCCCTTCATCATATAGATATCAGGATACGGATTCAATACAACACCCCAAGAAAAGTCTCCTGGGGTTGGATCATCATCGCTCTTCCATGCTATGAGACGCCTATTCAAATTTCTTTTATGGTCCCATCCCAACTTCATACCTGTTGGAATTAAGAAGGGGACAAGTAAATTAAATTGTTTATCCAAACAGAAAATAGAACCAGACACAACACGATATCATACACTAGTTGGCAGTGGCTTGGAGTGGACTCTACCGCACACTTGTGAATAACACATCATGCCTATTTATAAGTATTGGTGCTCCGAAAGTTCTAAAATAATATATGTCTCTTTATACTTTTCTACATTACTTTATTATAGATATTTTTAGGCTCTGCAGTTCATCTCATTACTCTAGGTAAATTATTACAGGCATAACTAGAATAGTCTAGAATTTGTATCAATCTTAACAATACCTGACAACAATGTATTAGATGGATAGTCAAAGCTTTGCCACAGATAGGTTTCACTGACACTATCTTCTTTTATGACAAGATTGCCAGTATCCAGGAGTTGTGCCACTGGTTTCTGTGCATTTGTGGAAGAGTTTGTGAACCAAACAATGTTGTTGTTATGAGTAAGGACCAAGCTGCCAGAACTGTTTAGTTTCAAAATGGCAGAAGAGTCATTGATTGGCTTGCCACCATTTGCAACCCAAACAATATTTTGAGTCGGAATATTCTTGAATCGGATTCCGAGGTAGCGTTTGTTTTGATTTGTAATACTGAAGAAACCAAGCTCAAAGAGCCCTTTTGGTGAAACAATGGCCTCTCCATCACTGATGGATTGAGATTGAGTAATGATGGATGATGTGTCATCAGTGGCTATGGAATTGGAGGCTATAAGAGAAAGAACAAATAGAATATAAGTAATGAAACTCATTTCAAAATGAATAAAAGTGTTAAGAGGTTATAATGTTCACATTGAAGAAAAAGAAAACTGAAAACTCTATATATTTAGAATTCATGCGTGAGAAATGGAGTCAAATGTTGTAAAAACATCACAATAATGGACAAATACATTGTTGAACAAATGAAGGTTAATCATGATACATAAGGCAGAGACTAATGTAGTAATGTGTTATGTCCCATTTGGTTGGAATAGTAAATTCAAAGACTCAAGAATTTGCAACAGAATAGTTTATGGGTTACGTAATCTGAGTTGCTGAAAAATCAGAGAGTTTAATGTTATAATAGGTTCAAACTTTACAGTCGCTGTCCATTTGCATAAGACAAAATTAAGAGAATCGTGGAAATTTTAGAGTTTAACAGCTTGTGATTCTTTGTTCTGGGAATTTTCACTCATCCTAATTAATTTTCTTGATAAAGACTAAGAGAGAACACATATGTTCATATCATAAAAATTAATTAAGAATGACTAACTTAAAAATCATAGACTTCAAAACCATAGGTTCATACTACACCACAAAATTAAAAATATCATTGGAAATTTAGAGTTTAAACAGCCTGTGATTTTTTGTTCTAGGAATCTTCACTCACCCAAACCAATTTTCTGGACACGACAGACGTCCACGCCGATAATTATAGAAAATTACATAATTGAATGTAATCACATTTGTTGTCGTCGTGTCAGTTGTGTCTTAGACCAACACACATTGTATAAAAAATGTCGGGGCTATTACAACAGTTAATATTTCTCCTAAGATTTTAACTTTAAATGAATGACGTATTAAAAAAAAAACTTAGAATGAATGACTAACTCGTAAGGAATCACAAAATTTCAACATATGCATGTAATGTGAAAGTGAAACCTTGGACCACCAAGCATGCAACTGGATGTTCTCTTGAAGAGAGTTTGACTTGGAATTTTCGTTGTCACTCTGCAAAAAAAAACACGAATCATGCATACCACAAACAAACTTGATGAATCAGTTCAATTCAACAAACACCAGTAGTAACACGGCATGGAAATTTATAGTTTGGTTTGGAAAGCGATCAACATAGAAAGACTATTGTAGCATTTCGGGAAGGAAAAAAATCTTACCATTTCATTTAGAAGATATTTTCTACCCAAAGGTGCCATTTATTATCGATGGCAACGTCTATGAAGTATGATCCAATGGCGACTGGAAAATGGGAAAGTAAGAAGGAGAAGGAAAAAGTGAAAATTTAAGTGAGCGTACGTAGTCTTTTGTGCACCATGCACCTACTATAGTGAAAATGGTCATTCAATCGCATAAAAAATTGTTTATATTTATGTTAAAATTATGAGTTTAATGGTGGTGAGTTGACAGTTCAAAATAATTTTGCACATACAATCAATCAAAACATTTCAAACTATCATTTGGAGCATTTTTATGAAAAATTAGCACTTTCATTATATGGTTTTTTTATTTGAAAATTAAAATTTATAGAAGAAGTGATTAGTGAAAGAAAATAGGCGATTTTGACATGTCAATGTTAGTTATCTTAAAATGTTACATGTGTTTTTTTTATATTTATTTAACAAAACCGTTAAAAAGGCTATTGATACAAATAAAAATTATGCTTAAATATACTTTTGATCTTTTAATTCTTTTTTAAAAGATGAAAATTTAATCCCTTCGTTTTAAAAACTGTTTTTATCTTCGAAATTTTCCACCCTCATCTCATTTTAAATTATTTTTGTTGACATGGTAAATTTATTAATGATGCGAAAGTGTTTATCAAACTGTTTTTTTTTTGTTTTTTTTCTGTTTTTTTTTTGTTGACAAGGGTATTTAGTGCTTATCAAACTTTCCATGTCATCACTGGTCAAATGGGTCTCTTTTAAATTATTATTAGAGGCTAAATTATCTATTTTTAATTATTGTTAGAAAACTAATCATCACTTATCGGTTCAGTAAGGACTAATTGTTCCATTATTTTTATTTTCAATAAATAAAACTGCTTTTGATTTTTTTTTCATACATCAAATTGGGTCTCTTTAGATGGTAAAATGGATTCTAGTCTATACTTTTTTTGGGTGAAAACATGTTTAGATGACTTGGGCTTTAAGGCTCATCAGAGTTAGGGCAATTCTCAAGGTTCAAATAGCGTTTATAAAGGTAGTTACAGATCATCCACTAAAGATGTTCTTATATTGAGAGCAGATGGTTGAACCTATGACTTTGTAGGTGAGTCAACTTATTATCAATCGAGTCACCTTCATCGACAATTATATATAAAAGGAATACATTTTTTGTTTGACTCTTTTAATTTGGTAAAAATAGCCTTAAACAAATTTGTCATTGAGTTAGAAACAAAATGGTACAGAGTAATGATAGCAACTCTCGTTTTAACATTTTTTTTATTTTTTTTCTAACATTTATTCTCTTATTGGATGTAATACATGAGTCCCACCACCTTAGAAAGAGTGAGTATTAAAAAAAAGGTCATGTTAACCAGTGCCCTCAGGACATTAGTTAAGAAAGTTAAAAATAAAAAATTTCCATTAAAAACAACAACTTTTTGACTTTCATAAAATGAGACATTCCACTTTTCATCATTTCCCAATACAAAATTTATATATTAGTCTCCTTAACTAGTGCCACATTTCCCTTATAACATGACCCCTAAGATAAACGTATATGACATTGTTTACGTTTGAGACTTATTTCCACGTCATTTAAATTTAAATATAATCATAAACTTTTCATAAAATTAAATAACAAATTAGAATTGAAATAAAAATAGAATTGGGGGAATAAAAGTAAAAACCTTAAATGTGATTTTATTCTCAAATTGAAGAACACAATAACATATCGAAAGACAAGAGGAACAAAAAAAATCATCATCCAAATCAAACTCGGACACCCGCTTATTCATGAATTTCTAATCATTAAGTTACTTAAAAAAAAACTTTATAGTTTAGTATCAGCGTGGATGTTCAAAAGATGGTGGATGCGATGGTCTCACCACAGTGGCTCGCAACAAAGATAACACAACGAGATTCAACCAGGTAACAATCTACTATCCGTTAAATTTGCTTCATTACATTATACACTCAATAACAATAGTTTTCATCGTTCATTTAACGATGTAATTGTTAATTCATCATTTGAACTAATTTCATTCTGATTTGGCGACCATACTTTTCCTTCATCAGAATATACTTTCCTTTGACAGAAACCTGGTGCTTTAGGCTCAACCAATTCCATTTCACTACCTAACATTAGTACCACAGATGTCATTGTAGGCCTATCCTCCGGGTATTGTTGCACACACAACAAACTCACATGGATGCATCGTAGTACCTCTGAGACAACGCATGATTCTTTTATTCTTAACTCAATCAACTCTAATGTTTTTCCCTCTTTCCAAAGTCTCCATGCCTGCATAATAACAAACAAATAATATTTAGACTTCGATTGGATAAACAACTTAATTTGCGGATCATCCACGTTGGGTTCAGAGCAACCACACAAGTGAGGTGGACACCATATCTTAAGGCAACCTTGAAGTGTTGGCTTAAGGCAATGATCATGAGTCTCATTTTTCTAAGTAATGCGATACTTCTAACTCACACTTGCTACACATTAGGTTTAGCCGCCTTGTAACTTCAAAGTACAAAGTTCAAATATCTTCAATGACAAATATAAAATGGTCATTAGTGTTACTTTAATTAATAAAAATTTCTCTTTCCCCTGTTAAAAAAATGGTTATGAACATGTCATAAGCTATTTTCATAACTTCTATCAAACAGTCTCACAAGTACACTTGCCAGTAAATAAACTCAAATAAGCAAATTAAAACAAACCATTAATGATATTTCAACTTCAACATTGATAAATATATATAAATATGTAGGTACTTACATAACCAACAAGGTTAAGTGTCTCGTTTCCATGATAAAGTGCACTCTTTTTGTTCCCACATATAATCTCTTGTAGTAAAACACCAAAGCTGAAAACATCTGATTTGATTGAAAATTGTCCACCAATGGCATACTCTTGTGCCATGTATCCACTAATAGAAACAATTAGAGCAACAATATTCAACTATAAGATGAAAATAAGTAATGTCGAGCTAGAGAATCTTGCATTTGTTGCGGTCGATCAATCTAGATCCAACTATCTAGATTGTTTGACTTTAGCAAATGAAGAATTCTCTAGCCATGGAAAATGAAAATCCAAATCTAAACAGACATTCACTATGTTCCAACTACTCTATGTGAATTTCCTTCAATCTGGTCTCCTCCAAAAGATCTAGCCATTCCAAAATCTGATATTTTTGGGTTCGACTTGTGATCCAATAATACATTACTTGCTTTGAGATCTGTATGAATAATCCTTAATCGAGAATCTTGATGAAGATACACAAGTCCCCTAGCAACTCCAAATATTATTTGGAAGCGTTGTGGCCACTCCAACAATTTATCTTTTATTTTATCTGATTTTTGCAAAGTAAACATATTATTGTCAATTTGATAAATAAATATTGCTGATGTAGATAAATAAACACCTAATCTGCGCATTCTTTATAATTCATACCAAAGATAAAGGAGTCGAGGCTACCATTAGCCATGTATTCATATACTAGCAATTTTTCTTATCTTCCAACACAACAGCCAATAAGCTTAACCAGATTTCGGTGTTGAAGTTTTGCAATCAGTTTTACTTCTGTTAAGAACTCAGTAATTCATTGTCCAGAGTTTGTTGAAAGTCTCTTGACAGCAATTTCTTGCCCATCCGCTAACTTTCCCTGCATAATTAAAACTCCTCTAGTTGTTCTTTCTGTTGTCAATACACAATACTTGAATTAACTAACATTCAATTACCTTGTATACAGATCCAAAACCACCTTGTCCAATCTTATTATTCAATGAGAAGTTGTTAGTGGCACTAGTAATTGCTTGCAGATCAAACAAGGGTAAATCCAGATCTTCTAGATGTCTTTCAACGTTATCGTCTTTGACTTATCTAAAAAAGGGAGAAGAGGAAATGACATTTGGTAATAAAATGAAACCTGAGGAGGGGATCATTTGAGCTGATTAAGTTAGATATGTTTGGTATATTAAATTTCGAGATGGAAAACAGAAAATATATAATGTTCTATCAATTTCTTACATCTGTAGCTTGAAACTCTAGGTCATTAAACCATTCAGATTCAATGGTATTTTTATTTTTCTAAATTCAACACCAACATTCGTTGATTGATAACAGAGTTGAATTGCACCAAAAGGTTGGGGCATTCCCCAGCCAAATCCTTAAACCAACAACTTTTGTGACCCTTACTAGGTTATGAACCTCAACGTTCTGATTCCTACTAGTAATAATATTCCAATCTAATAAAAAGGTTACAATCCTGAATTATATAATTAATGGCAGCAATAAAATTTACTATCTCCCAACTTCATAGAAACAAATATAGAAACAAATATGAATGCAGCCAGTACATGGAAAGTATACACGAGGAGGGGAAGAGCGGGGTTATGAGGGATCACTAGATTCCAGGAAGGTTGGTTATTCGAAGGGGAGAGAGTCTAGGTGTGAGGGTATTGAGTACATTGCTATTAGTTGGTTAGGAGAGAATATCTCTCTGGTCAGGAGTCACTAACTCTGAATAAACTTTCCTTTCATTATATTGAGCTCATCTCTTTTAATCAAATAATACACTTTCGCATTGCTCATAATTGTTAGTTTCTATGAAAAGACATGTTTGATGATTACCCCAAAGAGTGTCCCTTGAGAAATAGAAGTATTTCTTAGTTTTTTTTTTCCAATTGAAAAAGTTAAAAGATATAAATAGCTTCCATGCCATGAATTTAGCGACAATAATAGTATGAATGAAAATTTAATTTACCAGCAATTCTCCTTCAAACTTTATATATGATACCACTGCAGAATAAGAGCATCCCAAAAATTGCAGCAGCGGTGGTAGCAGCTATGGTTATCACACTTTTGCTGCACCCGTGTGAAGCCTCTTTAAGTATGAAACAAATAAACTTAAAAGTTACATCCTCGGATTTAAAAGTGATTGTATCTATGTTTTCTATAACAAGGGGAATGAAAGGAGTGATAATATGGTTACTTACCTATTACTACCCGAGCTATACGGATATAGAGATCTTGGCCACTAGTGTCAAACTGTCTTATGTCGATTAGATCACCAAACCACATGACACAGCCACTACCCTTTCCACTTATGTCTGAATTAGTGAAAGTTGTACAAGAACAATTATTCAAGCACATGGTTCTGCATAAATCTAAATCAACATTCTCATACAACAAAGTATGTGTAGTATCCGGTAATATGAGACCCAAATATTTCATCAACTCATCATCCACATCCATTTGTTGGTTGTTGCATTGCAGCTTAATGATATATTACGGACACAACCTTGACTCCAGTCTCTTAAGGCCCATTGTTGCGTTGACTTTGGAATGAACCCATGTAAACATTGGCAAGCTGGTGACTTTGTAGTTGAGCAACTGGCATAGGGTCCATAAATCCCATACGATTCACAGGAGTTCAATGGGGTACTTTCAGTAAGCAACCAATTCGTATTATTCTCCTCCCACACATAGATAGAAATATTTGTTTGGTATATTGTAGCACTAACGAACGCAGAAGAATTCTTGAGGATAAAGGAGTAGAACATCTCATCCTTATTAGACACATAATTCAAATCATTATTAGCAACATACTTGAAATCATATATAGAGTTCTGTTTTCGATTTTACAAACCACTAAATTGAAGTACATTCCATGGTCCTAGCCGACAGTATTTATCGGTTCTATTCATCAAATAAAACTCAGGATAATTATGAAGCACGAGACCCCAAGAAAGATCACCTGGAGATGGATCGTCAGGACTCTTCCAAGAAGTTATTCTCCGTTCGAAATCATTTCTGAGATCCCATCCTAACTTCATCCCTGGCAAAATTGTATCACAGGGATAGTCGAAGCTTTGCCATAAGTAGGTTCCTTCTTCTTGGTTTCTTATCACAAGATTGCCACTGTCCAAGAGCTCTGCTATTGGATTTTGTGCTTGTTTCTCTGATTTTGTGTACCAAACAACAGTTTCATTTTGGTGGAGCATGATACTGCCTGTGGTGGTCAGTGTTAAGATGCCTAAGGTATTGTTGATGGGGTTGACCCTATTTGCAAACCAAACAACTTTCTGTACAGGAATATGCTTGTACCAAATCCCAAGGTAACGTCTTGTAGAATTGCCTGGGCTGAAGAAACCCAGTTCAAATTGTCCAGCTGTTGAAACTAAGGTTTCTCCATCACTTAAAGACTTAGACACATTGATGGAATTACTTGCTAGAATGGGGGGGATAATTATGTAAGAAATCATCATAATCATAATCATGAAAGAAAGAATGTCCATTGCATGACACTTTTATTTGGATGTTGATGATTGGATTTAGCAAAGTGTGTGATAATTGATAAACATACCAAATAGCATAATGAGCTTAGATTGAGAATGTTTGCATAAAACAGGCTTTGTTCCTCGTTCTGACCTCCCAAGTCAAAACACATGTGGGTGATTTGTACTCACCAGAGTCATTATTATTTTTGCTGTGAGGAAACTTCACAAATAATGTTCAGTAGTATCATTTCTTACTTTGACTCCTTTGTTTTCCCTTTGAGGAAATATAATAGTTTGGTCAGTCATAGCAGTATTATTTTCACTTTAATACTTATACCTTTCTATCTAGGGATTTATTAACGAATAAATTGTCAATTTAGTCTATGAAGTATCACCATCTCTCAAATTTAGGATCTAAAGTATCTAGTTTAGGGTCTAAAATGATTATTTATTCATTTATTAATAGTCAACTGATGTGTTTCAGCTCAATATTTTTAACATGTTAAACTCTGGCTGGACAAGAACATATTTCTGAACAAGATGCTCATTTATATTTCTATCTATTATAAAGTTTTAAATAGTGTAACCAAATTTACTTTAAACATTACAAAAGTATGAAGTCTTCCCCCACTAACCTTTAATAGAGACTTTGTTTACCATGGAATTATACTTCGTTTAATGCACAATATATACAGCTATGTTATTGATTTTCACCTAACACTTAAAGACGTCATGGTCATTTCATTGTTTGAACTTATATCATTCCCACTTGAGCTTGAATTTGCTTCAATACATTCCTTCTTCGTAATAAAACCTGGCTCCTTAGGATCATCCAATATCATCTCACTCCCTAACATTAGAATCACATCAGCCATGGTAGGCCTATCCTCTGGGTATTGTTGCACACATAAGAGTCCAACGTGGATGCAACGCGACACTTCAGATACAATGAATGAATCCTCTATGTTTGAGTCAATTATTTGTAAAGCTCTTCCATGTTTCCAGAATGTCCATGCCTAAATCAGAAAAGAAGAAAATTGTTACTACAAAAAAAATCAACTTAGCAACAGATAAACTGTTAACATGGACAAATTAACATTTTTCCTAGTGCTTACATAAGCAACAAGGTTAAGGGTTTGCTTTGTACGATACCGCATTCTGTTTTTCTTCCCACATATAATCTCTAAGAGTAAAACACCAAAGCTGAAAACGTCTGATTTCACAGAAAATTGTCCATCAATAGCATACTCTGGTGCCATGTACCCACTGCAATAACCCATTGAGAGAAATATAAAAATACACATGTCATGTGTAATAATAAAATCAATTGTAGCTCTTGACAGTTAAACACTTACTATGTCCCAACAATTCTATTTGTGTTTCCTTCAATTTGGTTTCCTCCAAAAGTTCTAGCCATACCAAAATCTGATATTTTTGGATTCAAAGTATCATCTAGTAAAACATTACTTGTTTTGAGATCTCTATGGACAATTCTCAATCGAGAATCTTGATGAAGATACATAAGCCCTCTAGCAATTCCACAAATTATGTAGAAACGCTTTGGCCAATCTAGCAATTTACTTTTGGTAAGATCTGCATAATTCATAACAAAACTTCATTTATTTATTTTTTGACGAGTATAACAAAACTTCATTGTGACTATAAAACACTACGAATGTGAGTTTTAATATAAGATTTATTGAGATTACATACCAAAAATGAAGTAGTCTAGGCTACCATTAGCCATGTATTCATAAACCAACATTTTTTCTTCTCTCTGAATGCAGCAACCAATAAGCTTTACCAGATTACGGTGCTGAACATTTGCAATAAGTTTTACTTCATTTATGAACTCTCTCTACACTCCCTAATTTCTAGCCCACTCCCTAATTTTCCCTGGATAATCATTAATCACATTCATAAAGTTAGATGTTCTTTATAGCATATTTATCTAGCTATTCTTACTTAGTAATCATATTCTAATATTGAATTACCAAATATACAGGTCCAAAACCACCTTCTCCAATTTTGTTCTTCTCTGAGAAGTTGTCAGTGGCAGTAATAATTGCGGACAAATTAAGAAATGGCAGATCCAGATCGTCCATGAGTTTTTCATAGGTATCTTCTGTCTTTGACTTCCCTAGAAAATGGAAAAAAAAAAATCTGAATTTTGTAGCCAATGGCATTTATTCAGTGAAATGTTAGAGAATGGAAGAATAGTTTTACCAGCAATGCTCCTCCAGAATCTGTAGAAAAAGTAAATAGCAAGTAAAAGCATTCCCAAAGCGGCAGAAACACTGATTAAAACTATTTTTCTCAAGTTCTTTTTGTTCTCATCCTCGGTATTATTGATGACTTCCTCTAAAAAAACAACTATGGTCAAATTTTATACACAAATACAAAGGTTTAAATTTTGAAAGAATCAAAAAAGGATTTATTTTTTTTTTTTATAAATTAGTATTCACCTAATTCTGAAGCAGGCATCCGGACATGTAGAACTTGTCCACCAACTGGAATCAGTTTCATATCAATTAAATCACCAAACCACATAACACAACCACTTCCTGCTCCACTTATATTTGTATTTGTATAAGCCTTGCATTAACAATTATTCAAGCATTTGCCTCTACATTGTTCTAGACCAATACTCTCATTCACCAAAGTATATGTAGTATCAGGAAGTTTCAAGTTTGCCACTGAGACAAACCCATCATTGGTGCAGTTCAATGGATGATTCCTGACACATCCTTGAGACCAATCCATTGACTTCCATTTTTCAAGAAACTTAGGCTTGAACCCTTTTAAACATTCACATATTGGTGAATTAGTATTGCTACAGTATCCATTGTTTCCGCATAGACCATAATGGTCACAATAGTCTCCTGGCATTCTTGAATGAAGCATCCATAATTCGTTGTCTTTTGACCATGTGTAGCGAGGACGTTCATAACTGGTTTCGCTAAGTACCACTTTTGATATTAGAGAACTATCATTGATTTTCCATGTGTAATAAACTTCTTCTTTATTACAGACAAAATTGTAACTGAAAACAGGATTAGGCTTCATCTCTGGCATTCTACTAAAACGCAAGCCGTTCCATGGTCCAAGTCTGTGGTACTTTTTTTCTCCCTTCATCATATAGATATCAGGATACGGATTCAATACAACACCCCAAGTAAAGTCTCCTGCGGTTGCATCTTCATCACTCTTCCATGCTATTAGACGCCTATTCAAATTTCTTTTAAGGTCCCATCCCAACTTCATACCTGTTAAAATTTATAAGGATACGGAAAATTAAGTTGTTTATTGAAACACATCCACAGATAGAATGATAGCATTTTTTATTATTGGTAGACATGATATCATGATCGACGAACTAAACCATCATATTAGGGTTTTATATAGGGTCTGGTACGTAGAAAATTGTGTGTGTGGCCCGAATGGAATGGATAGACTCTGATACCATAGTAGGTTTTGATATGGACTGAACCGATCTTTACAAAACCAGCTTATAAGGTGATTGATGTCATTCTTTTACAAAATTCTAAAAAAGTATATGCCTTTTTTTTACTTTTCTACATTACATTATTATAGATATTTCTAGGCTCTTCATTTCATTACTCTAGCAGTAAATTATTACAATCATTATAGAATAATCTAGAATTTGCATCGATCTTAACAATACCTGCCAACAATGTATTAGATGGGTAGTCAAAGCTTTGCCACAGATAGGTTTCACTGACACTATCTTCTTTTATGACAAGATTGCCAGTATCCAAGAGTTGTGCTACTGGTTTCTGTGCATTTGTGGAAGAGTTTGTGAACCAAACAATGTTGTTATTATGAGTAAGAACCAAGCTGCCAGAGCTGTTTAATTTCAAAGTGGCAAAAGAGTCATTGATTGGCTTGCCACCATTTGCAACCCAAACAACATTTTGAGTCGTAATATTCTTGAATCGGATTCCGAGGTAGCGTTTGTTTGGATTTGTAATACTGAAGAAACCAAGCTCAAAGAGTCCTTTTGGTGAAATAATGGTCTCTCCATCACTGATGGATTGAGATTGAGTAATGATGGATGATGTGTCATCACTGGCTATGGAATTGGAGGCTATAAGAGAAAGAACAAATAGAATATAAGTAATGAAACTCATTTCAAAATGAATAAAAGAGTTAGAGCATAAAATATTCATATTGGAAAAAAGGAAAACTGAAAACTCTTTATATAGTTAGAAGTAATGGAGTCAATTGTTGTACAAACATCAAAAGATGTGACAAATACATTGTTGAACAAAGGAAAGTTACTCATGAAACACAAGACATAGAGTAATATGTTATGCTCCCATTTGGTTGGAATAGTCAATACAAAGATTCTCAAAAGAATTTGCAACAAAATCTTACCGTGGTTTACAGGTTCTATATTCTGAGTGGCTGAAAAATCATAGACTTGAATATTGAATACTTATGGTAGGTACAAACTTTACATTCACTGTCCATATATGGAACCAAAACAAAAACAAAATTAAGAGAATCATTGGAAGTTTGTTCTAAGAATCTTTATTCACCCTAACCAATTTGATTGATAGACACAGAGAGAACATATATGTTCACACACAGATTAAAGTTTATGGTTTTAATGAATGACTTAACTTATTAAGGGGTTTCATTTCAAGGAATATAAAAGTTCAAAACTTGCATGTAATGTGAAAGTGAAACCTTGGACCACCAAGTGTCTAGTGTTTCTTTTGAATGGTTGTAGTAGGAAGAGGCCATGTAGCTTCTGAGAGGTTTGAAGAGAGTTTGAATTTGACCCCGAAAATAAAACAAGAACAAGAGAGTTTGACTTGGAATCTCCGTTGTCACTCTGCAAAAAAGTAGATCATACCACAAACAAATTTAATGGTTAAATATAGGAGTTATACTAACTAATGTCACTTAGACACTTGTTAACCGAAAAATAAATTGAATGTTTCTTTTTTTTAGAAAAGATGCTCCAGGCTTTTCATTGATAATCAAACATCACTACAATGAGGAGTGAGGACTATAATAATAAAATTGATGACTAGCTATGCGGTTAACACAATTCGCTTGTCTCCGAATAATCCTTATTTTAAAGTTTGGGTAAAAAGAAATGAGATCATTATAATTTTTTAATAAAAAGGTAAAAGGGGAAATATCAGCTATAGGATGATAAGTAATTGGCTAAAATATTTGAAAGGTTCCTGTAAATATGGCGTATTTGGTTTTTGGTCCCTGTAAAAAAAATTAAAATTCGTCCTTGCAAAAAAATTTGTTTTTTGCTGACTGTGTACTCTTTGCCACATGTCATTGACGTGACATTTCAATTAATTTAAAAATAAAAAAACAATTAAAAAGTATGGAAATTAATTTTTGAAATAAAAAAATTGAAAGAATTTTGAAAAAAAATCGAAATTAAAAAAAAATCAGTTTTTTTTAGAAAATAAAAAAATATGGAACTTATTTTCAAAATTAAAAAGAAAAAAAATCGAAAATATTTTCAAAAAAATGTTTTTTAGATAATATTTTTTCGAAATTTTTTTTAAAAAAATAGGAAATTTATCTTAAGAGTTTTCTTTCTAAATTAAAAAGAATTAATTTCTTTTATAAAAACTAAAAATACATTTTCAAAAATCTGGAAATTAATTAAAAAAATAAAAAAAATTAGAATAATTTACGAAAATTAGAAAGAAAAATTAATTTTCTGATTTTTTTCGAAATTAAAAAGATTTTTTCTTAAAAAATATGGAAATCAATTTTCAAAATTTAAATTTAAAAAATATATCTTCAGATTTTTTTCGAAATTAAAAAGACTTTATTAATTTAAAAAAAAAATAAAACCAGTTTAAAAATTTTGAATTTTTTTTCAAAATTTAAAATCTGAAAAAAAAATAAGAAAAAAATTACCGAAAATTATATAATCTTAACATTTTTGAAAATTAAGATAAAAAAATTTCAAAATTATATAATCTGGTAACTTTCGAAAATTGAAATTAAAATTTTTAAAAAAAATATATATATTTCAAAAAATATTTTTGATTTTTTAAAATTTTTGAAAATTAATTTCCGTATTTTTTAAATTGCTTTTTTATTTTTTATTAATAGAAATGTCATGTATCCACTTATACACAGTCAGCGTGTGCTACATCAGAGTGCCACCTAGCACTTTAAATGGGCTCATGGACCATTTTAAAAAACAAAAATTTTTGCAAGGACCGATTTCGAAAAAAAAATTTACAGGGACCAAAAGTCAAATGCGTTATATTTGCAGAGACCTTTCAAATATTTTAACCTAAGTAATTTGAGCAAACATTTGACAATCAACTTTGAAGAACATACTCCATATGTCGTAACCCTACACTGTTTGCTTATCAAATGTTAATTAAAAGTCTTATATTTAATCAAAAGTTGATATTAGGCAACATATAAAGAAGAGGATCCATACATGTAATGTCTTTAGATTTTGATATGCGATGTTCAATTTCCTTTGTGTAATTGTTCAAAGCTCAATGATTATGTTACCCTTCATGACCCAACACATATCACTCATCCAACAAAAGGTCTTCAAGATATCACATTCTAAAGTTAGTTAAGGCACTAGTTGTAGAAAACATGGCATCAATATTGTATTTATAAAAACCAGTGGGCGAAGGGGACCAATTAGATCGGTGGTTGGGAAACTTGGTTAAATACATACGGCGACCAATCGACTTTGCCTGTTTCCAATTTGATAATAGGAAATAGCACGAGATAGTAACTTATGAGTTATGAGACCAAGTTGTGATGTACCTTCTTTTTTTCTTTCTCACTTTCTTTTTCTAAATCAAACTGAGCATTAATGAGATAGCACGGTCTCTTCTACTTTAGCCAAAGTTTTGGTTCGAATTCAGATTTGAACATGCAGCAGCATTAAAACTCTTAGAGATAGTGTGCAGTCTATTTGAGTCTGACAAGGTTCGAGAAATTAGTCTTCCTTACACGCGTGGAGGACTCATGGTTTACATCAGAAAAAACAAAGCATTAAACTCTAGTAATTTTTGTTGTTTGTTTTTCCTTTTGTACATCATATAACAAAGTTTAATTTTTATTAGAGTTTTCATTAATATTTTTTTAATTAAAAAAAGTTTAATTTGATATAGAGTTCAATGTTTTTGAAATTAAATTGAAAAATAAGCAAAGTCTAATTGATAATTTCATCAACCAATAAAACCCAATAATACTCAAACAATTGGCCATAGATGAATAATAATTGAGTTTGTTACATCCTGAAAAATATATTTGTTTTTATACATTTCTTCTACTAATTTATTTATGTGTGATTAATTTATAATTTGTTTAAATAGAAGTTGAGTAATGATTTTATAAGTTTGATTTTCCAAAGGTTGATGTAATTTTTTCATCAACCTTATTTCATTAACGAATAAAACTCAATAATACTTGAACGATCGACCAGAGACGAATAATTGAGTTGGATTGATGCATACATTTATTTGCCCCCATAATAAGTGGTACAATTTTTTTTTTGGTAACAAAAAAGTGATACAGTTGACTGTTTTACACATTTCAATCACAATTTTGACATCTAATATCTTTAATTAGTAGCAAAAATTATAAAAAAAAATGATAGTATTTTAAAAATCTTTATTGGACAAATGCAACATCTTATATATATTAGTAAAAAAAATATGGTCGTAATATGTTACTCCATTCCATTCGGCCCAAACTATAATTATAAATTACTATTTTATACTAATACCAATAAAGCATGGATGTTAATTCTCCTATTATACTTTTTTATCATATATTACTCTATCTTATTTCAATTTTTTAATTTATCTTTTACATACCATTAATAAAGAATAATTTTATAAAATAACTAGTAATAGTTTCTATTTTCCATATAAAACTAATTTCATTTTTTTAAGGGAATTAATTTCATTTCTTAATCGTTGCAAAATGGTCAAAACAATTTACTGTAATTTAGGAGTGCACATAGTGTTAAGCTTTCGGATGGGAGGGAGTCATTTATTATTAGCACAGAATTTTATTTTATTTTGGTGAATATTAGTAGCACAGAATTTTTGAAAAGCAATTAATGTATGATTTGATTTAAGAGAATTTAGGGTGAAATTCGTTGCAGGATGCATAGTGATTCAGTGAATGTGAATCTTACCTTGAAGCATGAAAGTTCCAAATGACCGTTTGAACCTCCAATCAGTAACAGAATTGACTGAGAGAGTGCTTCTCTCTCTGACCGTTACTCTCTATCTAGCCGTCTAGCGCTATTCCGTTTTTTTATTTGGTTGATTGGACCAATTTACCCTCCTTTGATCTAACTAGGGTTAAATTTTTCTATGATTATGTCTTGCTTTCCATGTTAGTCTTGATTATGCTTTCTTAATGTACCTACTTTAGCTGAGGTGATTGATTGATATTCATAATCATAATATACTCCCTGTTCATTTCTAAAATGCAATCTCACAAAACAAATAAGAGTGCCAGTTCAGCTGATTGGGCCACATTCTATTATTATTATTATTATTATTATTATTATTATTATTATTATTATTATTATTCAAGTCTTATTGTATTTTAGAAAAGTCATCTGAACTTATTATATACTATATATGACAGATCAAGTTACTCCACAAGTAATTTAGAACTGAGTTTATATTCACTTAATAACCTATCATAAACTATTTATTATCTAATGCTCTATGCTTTTATACACTTCAAAAAATTCAACATACATATCAATTTTATAGTAGCTAGTACATCAAAAATACATGACCAAACTCAATGAAGCTTGAGGGATTTTAGTTTATTTTCATGATAAAAAAAAATTACTTAAACATTGCTAGTTTTAATTTTTGAAGCAGTCCTCATTAAGCTTTTCAAAAAAAATTGAAGGAGTATTTTCAAAGTTAAAATACATACTATTAGTTTGATGTAATTATCAATAAAAACATGATTTAGACAAATGAAGAAAAGAAGCAGCTAAATATGGCGACAATTGATAATTAAGAATGATAGATGAAACTTAACGAGGAACAAAAGTTTTGTTTTTACACTTCATTTCTTAAACTAAGGTCATCCATAATGAATGATACTTAATCCCTGAGTACTTATGTGAAAGAGTATTCATTTGGTACTTTCATTGTAGGCTCATGCATCTAGTACCTAGTATTTGTATAGGTATCTCTTATGGTACATTTTCTCTCTTTTAAAATGTGAGATCCATTTAATATTTGTGAAATATAATTGAATGTGAAATTATTAGTAGAGTTTATTTAGGGTCCGTTTGGATTGATTTATTTTTGAGCTTATGAAAAATAGCTTATGTAAATAAACAAACTTTTATGTTAATTCATAAGTTTTCACTACCGAAAATTGTATCTTCATAAGCTGTTTTTTCATAAACTTTCTTGACAAGCTTATGAAAAGTATATAAAAGTTTATTTATTTGCATAAGTTGTTTGTATAAGTTCAAAAATAAGTCAATCCAAACAGGTCTTTAGTAAATTTGTTAAAGGTGCAAATAAATTATTATGTACCCATGCATGAACTGATGTAAGTGTCCATTAAGAACAAAAAGATAAACAAAATTTTCATAAAATCCATAACGTAAAAATGTAGAAAAAAAAATAGTGCAAAATTTCATATGATTGAATTTGAAAAATCATGTGTCATATATATATATATATATATATATATATATATATATATATATATATATGATGAAATGTAAATGTTTGACACATGTACTTTTTATATAAAAAAAATAGTTTAGAAGAGTTAGTCATATAAAAACTCACAAAAGTCGGGATAAGTCTCAAAACTTAAAGAACATTAACATAGATATATATACATACATACCAGCCTCACGCTGACGACATCGAGAGTTTAGTCCATACTCTTGCAAATACATGTTATCATCTTAACCAACCTCGTTTACTTTGAAAGAAGCTCCTAGATACGAAAGTATTTTGCTTTTACTTTGGGGGAGGTCGACAAGAACAATGATTAAGGGCAAGCTAAGCATTGTACTATACTACTACTAATACTAATTAACAAGCTTAGAGTCTTCAAGATAAGTTATAACATACGTCAAGCAAAGGACCAATAACTCTATTCATAAGCATAAATACAAATCAATATGTATGATGATGTAGTTGAGATTGTATGGGGTAGGGTAGTAAACTAGTAACTAGTACATGCATAAAATATGGTTGAAAACCATCAAAGACCCACAAACACAACCAAAGTCACCAACCAAGAAGGGTAACATGGTCATTTCACAATAAAACTCACAACATTTTTTTCTTAAAAAAACTGTCTTTACATTTTCCATCATATCTCTCTCTCTCTCTCTCTCAAACACAAAATTGTCAAAAGCAATCTAACTTAACCTTAAACCCTTCCATGTTCCTTTCTCTTTATGGCATTCTATAACACTCTTCTCTCCTTGTTCATCTCTCTCCTCCTTCTCCCCTCTCCTCAACTCTCTCTCTCCTCTACTTCCATTCATGAACTTCTTCGTTCAAAAGGGTTACCAGCTGGTCTCTTACCAGAAGAAATAAAGTCATACACTTTCTCAGAAAATGGTCACTTAGAAGTGTTCCTTGAATCACCTTGTTTGACAAAGTATGAAAATAGAGTCTACTTTGAACAAGTTATCACTGCTAACCTCACCTATGGAAGTCTCATTGGTGTTGAAGGTTTACAACAAGAAGAGCTTTTTGTTTGGTTACCTGTTAAAGATATCATTGTTGATGATCCATCTTCTGGATTGATTCTCTTTGACATTGGTCTTGCTTATAAACAACTCTCTTTCTCTCTCTTTGAAGTTCCACCTCATTGTAAACCTCAAGGTAAATTTTGTTCAACTTCTGAATTTATTTTTCTTTATTTGATTAACAAGATGATTTTTTGATAGATCTGCTACTACCCCTTTTGGAACTATACACCAAAGATAATTATGCACAATTTTGGGTCATAATTTACATAATTGGATGGTGAATTATTTTATCCTTTCAATCTACTGTTTTTGCTTGAGTCTTACTTTTTCTATTATTTTTGTTTCTTTTTTTTCTTTCTAATTTTGGGAGGATGTTGAGTGTGAAATGTTCTTTGGAATTTTGTATTAATTGAGGTTTGTGTTATTTTCTACAATGAAAGAAACAACATTTCTCTCAGTTATAGAAACTGAGTAGTTAACAGTTTCACAGTAGTTAATTACAGTAGTTGATTCAATTGCTTTTGTTATTTATTTGTTTTGTTTTACATTCCCCTTATAAAAACAAAATACATTCATTCATATACATCTTCACTCAACTTTTGTATGTTGCAAACCAAAGACAATAACAAAGTTAGAATAGAAGGAAAAAATAATTGAGAGGAACTTTCCTTTGTATAATTAAAAGGAAATGAAGAAAAAAATATATATTATTGTACATATAATAATGTCAGATTCATGAGGGTTCTACAGCATCAATTTAGTATTTTTATGACAAATATATATATAAAAGTCCAAAATGGGTGGGGTTAATTACTGAATTTATATTTTTTATATACTTGTATGTTTTTGTTGTTTATTAGTTGTTCTTTTGTCATTATTTTCAACTTTGCGGATATTTCTATGTCTTCAAAGATGAAAATGGACAAGAGTTTTGTTTTATTATGCAATTTTTCATGTTTGAGGCTAATTGGTTGAGTTGTGCAGATGTGCTGAAGAATCATGTGAGGAAGGAGAGAGGATTTCAGGCAGTGAGGTAGTAAAAGATGCCAACTCAGTTTTCAGGCTTCAATTGTCTTTTTCATTGTCATGTTTATATACTTTTGGCATAGGTAAAGGTTGAGGAGGTTGATTAAGAGCATGTAAAGATGTGGGTGAGGAGAGAAATCAAAAACTCACTAATTTGATGTTTTTAATTTTACAACTTTCTAAGTTTTGTTCATTCACCGGCTATTGGTCTTTCTGCCATATTCATATTACAACATATCGATCACAATATATTTTTATGAAATCATAATTTTATTGTGATTTTGTTTAAGCTTTAAAAAGTAACTTTTGTAAAATTACTCTAATTCGCCGTGAATCTAAACATATAACAACTCGTCAAGGCTTATATGTATATGAATCAATTTGAGTAAAATAAATCTTACAATTTGAGATACTTGAAAAGAAAAAAGCCATTAAATCTAGGAGAAAAGCCATAGAGAGAAAGAGAAATTTCTCTTTAAAATTGATGGCTGGTTCTCTAGACCAATCTAGTGTACATGTGTAGCATTGGACTCCAGTATCAAAGGCATACAAGTTCTCTTTCAATTATCATATTTTAATAGATATAGATATTGTAAATGATTGCATGGTACTAAAGCCGTTTTATATGTATAAATTATTATGAACGCCGAAAGTAATTGAAGGGTTATTTTATTTTACGGTGGGAAAATATATTTAATTCAAACTGAATTATTTTTTATTGAACAATGACAAAGTGAGTTTAGCGGAAGGGATTTGACTCCTATAATGTAACAAATCAATGTTTAAATAAATCTATACAAGAGAAATGTCACTTCTAGTGTATGATAGTGCGTCGAATAAAATTATTTCTAATTGAGAGAACTTACTGGGAAGAAACAAAATTGACCAATGAAATAGAATAAGATATGAATTGAAACATGATTAGTGAACAAAAACAAACCAATGAAGCATGTATCTTTTTTACATTCTATGAAGAAAAAAACTTTCAAACTAAAAAATAGCAATAATAATCAAATAATTTTTGCTTTATTTCTAAAGTTCTTATTTTAAGCTTTTAAATTTAAAATCATTTCCAATGCCAAAATAAGCCATGCAAAACATGTAAGAAACTTTGGACATGTTATTGATAAGAAAAATGAAAGAAATTAATAACTTAGACAGGTAATTGCTTAGCTGGATACAGCATAAGTTCTTGAATTACAACGGCACAAAATTATAATTTCCATGAATGAATGACATAATAAAGTGCTTCTTCTAATGTAGTCTCTGGTTTTTCTTTGTTGTAAAAGGTTAACATATTTTTGGTAATATATTATTAGTCCTACAAGACTAGGACATGGATGGAACTGGACAATAGGAAACAAGGCTTTGTGTTGGGTCCGTGGGGCTTTACGTCTTCACGCGGGAATTGTGGGCCAGTCACGGGGTGGGGTCACTTTTAAGTATAATAACTTTGGATGCCCCACCAACATTGCCTTCTTCACTTTTCTTACTTTTGTCAAGTCTCCTTATTTTTTAATTCTAAAGAAAGAGCCCTTTCTAAAGAGCTAGATCTTCTTCATTAGTATAATTTTGAATAGTTTTATGGGATAAAAAAGAAAATGGTACCTCTAAATATACTAATATTTGGTTTTAATCCTTCTAAAATACTCTTTAGTCTTTTGATCTCTAAAAAAATTTCCATTTGTGCAAATAGTCTATGTTGCTAACTCCATTATAACTATGCTGACATGACAACTTCACATGTGTGTGTCAAGTGATGTGGCACTGTCATGCGGTAAAAGTTTAACCTTCTAACAAGAGCTGACAAAAATGGATCAGGCTAATGAACCGGTCTATTAGCCCAAATTTTGGGTTGGGTCGGACTTCAAAACGCACTCGGGCTTTTTTAGCCCTAGTCCATTTGGTCCATATAAAAATGGGGCCGGGCCTCAGGCATACCGATTTTTAAGAGAAACAAATAAAATAACAACGAAAAAACAAAAACAATATAAAAGGAGAATTGAAAAAGATGTAGGAAAGTGAAGGAGAACAAATTCATATTTCGCGCATGACATTCAAAATCAATTGAGTTTCTCATTGTGGAGAAACACAATTGTTAGATTGAAATTTAGTTTACCTTAAATCAATGTCTTACGAATCAAAGCAGACTAGAATTAATGAGACCTTATGAATTAATGTTAAGCTACTTTATACCATTTGAATCGAAAAAACCACAGTCTAACCGTTCGAATAAACAATTTATTTGTTTTACTTATTTTTTGAGTGTTAAATTCCTAAGGGGAAGGAGTTTGATTAATCTGGAGTTCGAGTAAAGTCTGATAAAAAAATTGTTCCATTGATAAATTTGTTGGTTCTACATTTTTTTTTAAGAAAAAATTTGTTGGTTCTACTTAGATAATATTTTAATGCGATCGAAAACCGATGTAGTTGTTTAGTCGATATGCTCGAAAAAACCATTCAATCAAAATTAGACTGTTCATATTTAAATATGAGAATGTTATATTAAAAAAATTAAAAAATATCCTTGAGATCTGAACGCTTCGATCTTGATCATACGATTTTAAAATGCTAACTATAGCTCGCTTCTCTTATTTTTAAAGCTTATCTGGTTAAGCAATACTTAACCCTAATTAAATCCTAATTCTACCCTAATTTTTCCCTCCTTCCTCATTGCATTAATTGCTCCTATAACCGATCATCATAATTTGAATTTGAAATTCAAATTTTCCCTCCAGCATTAACCCTAATCAAACAATAACTCTACCTTGGGACCCTATAATTATGGTTAACAATGGCAACAATAAATGTGGGTTCTGATTCCCAATGTCACTTCTCCATTCCAATTCCATTATCCTTTTCTCTATTCTAATTCCAATGCATCTACTACTTCCAAAGCTGCTTCTTTGTAGCATTCATAGAACACTTTCAATGCAATATTTCTTCCAAAGCCTCAACAGTATTCTCTCAGTTGCATATCTTGGCCTATGAGAAACCATTCCCATCCTCACTTCTCTCTCGACCCTTTTCCTATCTCATTGCGCAATTTCATCCGTCGTTTCTGTTGCCGACACTATTCTCACCAAGGTCGTTACCGACGACGCTGTTCTTCTCAATGCACGTTATTCTTCTAAGGTAATAGTGACCACCACTTTGAATTTCTTTTTTCTACTACTGTTTCCCTAATTCGTTCTTCAATTTCACGAAAATGACGTTATAATCTGTAATATGTGAATTTAATTCCAAGAAAATGAAGTATTATTACTGCTTCTTTGTGAATCTCTATTTTTTTCTTCATATTCTATATGATTATGTTGTTTTCTTTTAAATGAATGTGATTCTATTTCTAAATATATTAATTTTCCTTTTATTAACCTATAAGTAAACATATATAATTTTGGTTTGTTTTCTTCAAAAAGCATTTGTTTGTGACAAATCCCTGGAGGTAGTAGTTTTACCAAAAATTTTGTTATTTCTCTTATTATCTTTTGGACATTTGATCTGTTAGTGAATTGATATGTTGATAGGTTACTCATGATCTCTGGTAGAATTAGAAGAAAGTGTAAAACTGAATTTCATTGATTTTCTTGAGTATATGAATTTTGTTACAATCCACATCATTTATAGTAGCAAGTGGTGACCTGCTACTGCAGGTTCCTTTTCAAAGGTAACTGGCATATGCCAGTAAGCTTAAGAGCTGGCAACAGCAGTCATAACTAACTCTAAGAGTTTAGTTATGACTAATCTAATACAAGCTTAATTCACTTACTAACTACTTGCTAGGTGTACTCTAATATACCCCCCCCCCCCCCCAACAAGCTCATGTGGGCTGTTGATCTATAGGAGCTGCAGTCACATTGAGCTTGGGTCGTAAGGAGAGAAACATGGTAGTGGAGACAGGCTTGGTGAGTATATCAGCCCATTGGTCATCACCTGGAATATGTTGCACATTAAGTTGTTTAGCCAGCACTTTTTCCCTGATAAAAAAGAGATCAATTTCCATGTGCTTTGTGCGAGCGTGAAGCATAAGATTGTGTGCTAGAAGAACAACACCCTGGTTATCACAAAAAATAGTGGGAGGAGTAAACGGTATACTGAGTTCAGTTAGAAGTGTCTGCAACCAAAGAAGTTCATGAGTGGTATGGGTCAGGCTACGATATTATGCCTCAGTGCTTGATCTGGCAACAACCGGTTGCTTGCGTGACCACCAAGAAACAAGGTTGGCACCAAAGTAGACAGCAGCACCAGAAGTGGAATGTCGGTCATTTGGGTCAGCTGCTCAGTCAGCATCACAAAAGGTTGTGAGAGACATAGGTTTATGAATATTTGTGGGATAGAAGCACAAGCCAAGATGCAAGGTGCATTTGAGATAACATATGATACGCTTGACTGCCACCCAATGAGAATCCAAGGGATTGGACATGAACTGACAGCAAAAGAAATTTCAGGACGAGTAATAGTTGCATACTGCAGAGCACCAACAACAGATCTGAACAAAGAGGGGTCAGAAAAGGTATCAGAACCAACTCTGGTTAGTTTAATCCCTGACTGCATAGGTGTAGAGATGGAGTTAGATTCCAACATATTAGTCCTAGTCAATAAGTCTCTGAGGTAGTGAGTAGAAGTGTTTCATTAGACAACTTCTTAACTTCAATTCCAAGGAAATAATCAAGATTACCAAGGTGTTTAAGAGAAAAGGTAGCATTGAGCTTGGAGATTAGGTTCAACACCAGTTCAGTGGAACTCCCAGTGATGATAATATCATCAACATACACCAAAAGATACACAATTTGTTTGTGATGAGCAAAGCTGAAGAGGGAAGGATCCCATTTACTGTCCTTGAAGCCCAAAGAAAGTAAGGTGGTTTTGAGTCTCTCAAACCATTGTATAGGTGCCTGCTTGAGGCCATAGAGAGCCTTGTTAAGCTTACAAACAAGAGAAGGATCAGAGGCATCAAAGCCTTGTGGATGTTGCATGTACACTTCTTCATCTAAGTTGCCATTTAAAAAGGTGTTATTTACATCAAGCTGCTGAATGGTCCAGTTGTAAGAAATAGCAAGAGAAAGAACGAGTCTGATGGTGACAGGTTTAATAACAGGGGAGAATGTCTCATTGAAGTCAAAGCCTTGTAGTTGATGGAAACCTTTGGCTACCAAACGTGCTTTGAACCTATTGACAGAGCCATCAACATTTTCCTTTACCCGGAACACCCATTTGCATCCTATGGCAGTTCTGTTAGATGGGAGAAAGACTAAGTCCCAAATGTTGTTTCTTTGCAAGACATCAAATTCTGCCTGCATAACTGCGTGCCACTAAGGGTCAGATAGAGCTTGCTTGGTTGTTTTGGGTTCACAATGAGTGAGTAACAAAGTAGGATATACTCTGGGCTGCACAAAACCAGACTTTGCTCTAGTCTTCATAGGATGATCATTAGTGAGCTTTTGTGGTAAAAGTTTGGCATTGGCAGGGAGAGGTCGGGAAGTGTCAGATGAAGAGGAGGAGCCAGTGCTGTCTGGGCTAGTAGAGGAGGAAGTTTCAGCCTGGGGTAAATTAGGTAAAGTGGGAGAGGGAGGAGGTACAAAAGGTGAAGGTTCCATGTGAGGGGAAGGAGATAATGTAGCAGGACTGATGGGTGTGATTGATGGAGATGCTGGTGAGGACATAAAGCTAGGAAGAGGTGGTAGGCTAATGCTAGTTGAAGGTATAGATTTAGAAGGCTGTTTAGCAAATAATGTGGGATAGGGAAATTTATCTTCATTGAACAGTACATCCTTAGAGATATATAGCCTGCCAGTGGGAGATAAGCATATGTACCCTTTATGTGAAGGAGAGTAGCCCAGAAAGAGACACTCTTGAGATCTAAAATCAAGCTTGTGTGGGAGATAAGGACACAAGAAAGGGAAACAGGCATATCCAAACACTTTCAGAAACATATAATCAGGATTTTGGTGGAATAACTGTGTAAGGTATCTGAAACCTCAAGGAGGATGTAGGTAGTCTATTGATCAGGTAGACTGCAGTCAGAAATGCATAATCCCAGTAGGTTATAGGAAGATATGCTTGACTAAGTAAAGTTAAACCAAGCTCCACAATATGCCTGTGTTTACGTTCCACTACCCCATTCTGATGATGGGTATGGGGACAAATCAGTCTATAAATTACACCTAAATCTTTGAGGTGGGTAGTGAAAGGACGAAACTCACCACCCCAATCTGTTTGAAGAACGTTGAGAGGATAGCCAAATTGGAGTTCAACCATAGCCTTGAATTGCTTGAAAATAGTAAGGGCTTCAGATTTGGATTTTAGCAAATAGATCCATGTAAACCGAGAAAAGGCATCCACAAAGGTATATAGTAATTGTAGCCTAATGTAGAAGAATTAGGAGAGGGTCCCCATAGATCACTAAACACAAGTTCAAGGGGATGAGTGTAAACAGTGTGTGAGTCAATGGCATGTAATCTGTGAGATTTCCCCATGCAACATGTTGGATATTTGGTTGTTGCCTTCATGTTTGCTAAAATCAAATATGCAAGCAATATGTGCGTCTTCAGAAGCTGATCCTCATTTGTGAACAGTACTTCAGAAGCTGGGTATTTCAGAAGCTGAACAGTACTTCAGAAGCTGGGAATTCAGAAGCTGAACAGTACTTCAGAAGCTGATGTTCAGACGCTGAACAGTACTTCAGACGCTGACCTTCAGAAGCAACCTTCAGAAGCTGAAATGTTCAGACGCAGAACTTCAGACACAAACTTCAGAAGCAACCTTCAGAAGCTGGTTTTCTGTGTGCTGTTTTTCACGCCTTGGAGTGTTTATTTTCTCATGTGATTTATTGAAGATTTAATTGAAGAATTCTCCAAGATGCGTTTCTAGAAGGAAGAAGAATTTCGCAAGATATTTTCTTAAGATTGGATTCAATTATTTGTGAATATATTTTCAAAGAAATCTTTGGAAAATATATTTCTGGAAAATAAATTGCTTCTATATGTTTCTAAAGTATTTTGGAAATATATCTTTGAAGGATTTGGCTCAAGTTAATGTTACTGCTGAAGCTATAAATAGAGGACGCTGTCATTGAAGAAAATCAACTCAACCAAAGCTGTCATTGAAATAGTATTCTTAGGTTTTGAGTCTGTGAGCGTTGTGCTCTGTTTCTGTACACCACTCAATTGTTAGAGTTGGTATGTTTTATTGAGTTGTAATCACTTGAAGCTTTTAAGCAAAAGTGACTGTTTATGTTTTGAAGAGTGTCTTCATCTTTGTTTGTTTAGAGTCTGATAATCACTGGGGCAGTGATTGACTGAGGGAAGTAAGATGGGATCTTAGGTCTAGGAGTTCTTAGGTTGAAGTCAATACGGGTAGTGATTAAGTGAGAAGGCTGTGAAACAGGGGCTGTTAACATAGGACTTCGAGTTGATACTATCATAGTGGATTTCCTTCCTGGCTTGGTAGCCTCCAGACGTAGGTGTGTTTGTCACCGAACTGGGTTAACAAATCACCTGTGCATTTTACTTTCTATCTGTTTTATTCTGCTTCTGAACTACTGTTTTGCATACTCTGTTTTTCTGCACCAGTACTCTGTTTTACGTTCAGAACCAGGTCCTGCCAGGAATTTCAATTGGCATCAGAGCAGGCACCCTGCTTGTTTTAGGGTGAGCTCCAGGGAAGGTATTTTCTGGCAGAATGGACTCAGAAGAAGAATTAACTTATGAAGAACTTCTTGTCTCTTTCAAAGAACTATACGTCAGAAGTGAAAAGTCTCCAAGATATATATAAATCAGAAGAAGACTATCAGTCAACTTCAGACTGAAAGAAGTGAACACTTAAGCCAAATTTCTGATCTCAAAGATGAGGTAACCCAGCTGAACTCTCAACTTGAACATATCAAGAAGCAAGTCAGAATGTTGAACACTGGTACTGATATGCTAGAAGAGATTTTGGAGAGTCAGAACCAAGGGAAACCAAATGGTATAGGATTTGATGATAGGACCTTGAACAAACAGCAAAATCCAATTAAAAAGGTTTGTGCAGCTGTTGAAACATTTGGTCCAATGATGGGCAAACCTAAGATGGAACATCAGAACAAACCTCAGGGATCTAAGAGCAGGAGGAAATCTCATCCTTGGGTATGTCATTATTGTGGAAAAAAGGGGCATATTAAACCGTTTTGTTTCAAACTGTATGGATATCCACAACCTCATGTTCAACCAAAGGTCAGCCATACATGTGTTCAAATTAGAAAAGAATGGAAAACCAAGGTTGCTGATACTAGTCTTATAGCTCACTCCTCTCTAAAAGCATCATAAAAAGGAGAAGAGTTTAAGATGTGGCACCAGAAGCTTGGTCATTTAAACCTAATAGGAATGAAGAAAGCCAGTCAAGAAAAGTCTCTTCGAAAGTCTGCCAGTAAGTCTGTTGCTGTGTCACCTTCTGACAGTTCACAAGAGAAGGAGACTGATGAGCATTCCCAAGATGTTGTGTCAAAGGACAAGTCAATAAACAGTGAGAATGACAAAGATGCAGAAGAGTCTGAACCTGTGTCTGATCAAAAAGTTCAAGAAGTTAGAACTGATATGGTAAAGGATCAATATACAATTGTTGTTAATATAGATGATCTGGATTCTGAACCCATTGGTAAAAGACTTGACCAAAGTGTTGGCAAGAATGTTGTTGTTAGACCATCTAAAGGTTGGAGCAAGGTAGTGGTCCCTGTCCCAAAGAAGAAGACACTAAAAGGAAAGGAAATGGATTCTAGTGAGTCTGAGGATGATGTTGAGCAACAAATCATGCCCTATGTTCAGAAGAGGATTGCTGACCTTCAGAAGCAGATTGCTGGGAAGAAGATTCCTCTGAATGTGCCTGAAGCACACATTAACTAAGCAGCATCTGATATTGTGTCTAATGATGAAGTAGCCTCTGATGTTGAGTCTGAAGATTGTTTTTTGTTCTTCTGTGGAGACTTTGTGTGTGGGTGCTGTAGTACCCTAATTTTGTCCTACGCATTTTAAAACAAAAATCAAAAAAAAAATCAAAGAGGGGAAAAAAAGTCAAAAGTCAACAAAAGTCAACAGAAAAGTCAACTTTTCAAAATTGAGGACTTCGCAATGCGAAGCTCACTTCGCACTGCGAAGTCTGCGATTTTTCTGCAGATTTTTGGTTTCTTGGATTTAATTCCAGAATTTGTTGCATATCATTTCCATAATTATTTTAGGTAGCATTCATGGCTAATTGGGCCAAGCAAAGCCAGAGTTGAAGGACTTGCCATTAATGCCAAGGTTGGAAGCTTTTTCTTCCAACCTAGCATGTGACAAGCAAGTGGGCTTGCCCTTGGGCAGCTCTAGTCCCTCCCATGTGACCTGTTAACCACCACAAGGTTGCCAGCCACCTGCTTGTGGACTTTCCTCCTGCTTGCTGCCCCCAAAACCAGTCAAACTAGCTGGGTTTTTTTTCACTTGAAAAGCCATGATTGCTACTCTGTTTTTGCAGCAGCTTTTCACCCTCACACACCAGCCATAAGTAGCCTTTTCATCCCTCAATCTCTGCACAATACAGTGCACGTTTTTATTGATCAACCATTGAGATTGCAAGGATTGATCCCCAAGCATTAGCCAATTGCAAATCAGCTTTGTTCTTCATCATTACCTTCTAGAATAAGTTGAATTTGTGGCTGAAATCAAGCTGTATCTTGCCCCTTGGTACAAGGCAGGGTTGCCTCTATCCATTGGCATTTAATGCAAAGGGATTCAGCTTAATCTTGGCCACAAGTCAGCTGAATTTTGGGATTGTGTAATGATGACAAAGATTTGGTTTTGGCCTATAAATAGGAGGCAATGCCCAAGGTTACAAGAACTTGAAAAAAACACAGTTAACACAGCATTCAAAGAGCAGAAACTCTACTCATTTCAACCTACAAATCTCCACAAACAACCAGAAAAAACCAATCCACACAAAGCATTACAAAGTTCCAAAACCATCACCAATATTCAAACCTTTTGCACAAGCCTTCAATCAATACAAACCAAGTGCAGCTGGAGCTTTGCTAAGGAGTTCTGTAAGTTACTAAGCTCTTTATCTTGCATTTTCAATTGTGTTTGCATAGCCATTTTGGCTCAAAACTCTTTGTCCTAAAAAACCCCTTTTGAATTCCAAAGAAATCCCAAGGTTTTCAAAACATCAAAACTGGTTTGTCCAACCTTTTTCACCCCAAAAACTCAAAGCTTTTCACCCATCTATAAGGTCTTGAGTGTGTTCAGAAGTTGTTTCTGAACAAAAGTTCAGAAACAGCTTCTGAACCCAAAATTTCGCATGCTTCGCAGTGCGAAGTCATGGTCGCAGTGCGACCATGACAGAACTCAGAACCTGAGTTTTTGCATCAAACCAACCAATTTTTGAGGTTCTAGCCCCAGAGCTCAGAACCTAAGAGTTTTTAAACCTCTGTTCTTCAAACCATAACAAGGTTTTTGCATAATTTTGGCAAAATCACAAGTTCGTATAACCATTTTGTGGGTAACTTGCAAAGCAAGTTATGTTCCCAAATTTTCCAAAACCACATGAACAAACAAGCTATGTTCAGCTTTTCAATCTAAACTTGAACAATAAATATTGTTCATGATGTTCAAAATTCAAAGATGAACATACACCGTTTACGTTCGCATTTTCGCAAAATGAGACGAACTTGCGCGCTTTCTAGCAAATTTGCTAAACCTTCCCATTTTGGGTTTTCAAACCAAATGTTTTGACAGTACCTTGGGATTTCTAAAGAATTCAATCCAAAAACATGAATGAAAAAGGGATGGTGTGACGTATGTCTCTCCATCGCCCCGATTGTACGAATGCGTGACGTATGTCTCGTCGCTCGGACAATCGTCATTCCTTTTTTTAATATGTACAACCCTAACCAAACCAAATCTTGGCCCCTTGTGGTCAATCCAAGCCTTTTGGTCCCCCGTTGGCCATTAGACTCAACCCCTCGACTCGTTAGAGTCCACTCGGTCAATGTTCGACTCGTCCGAGTCCATTGTACCCGTTCTTGATCTCAGTGGATCAATCGAACAATCGCCCGACTCTTCAGGAGTCCACTCGGTCAATGTTTGACTTATATGAGTCCATTGCACCTCCCTTGGTCCCATAGCGACCAATTCAACCCTCTACCCTAACGGACGTACCTTTTAACAATTCTAATGTGATTCGCGAACGAACGCTTAATAAGTCTCCAAGTGCGAGCATACAAGCTACGTTTAATCGCAAGAATTCGGTTAAAACATCGTCCATTTAAAATCAACCAACACACATACGTTTTTCTACCAAAGAACTACGTATGCTTTGAATTCTCCGACTACCGGGAGATACGTAGGAGCAAGATCGACATCTTGTCAAGCACAATAATAATAAAAACTTTTTCTTCGTTTGTTTTTATCTCTTTCCCCCCCTTTATTATATTTTTAACATAAATGAACATGCACGCAAAGTATTAAAAAACAATTCAAGCTTTAACCAAATAGAAGGTTCCCGTTGAGTACAACGGACGTAAGGGGTGCTAATACCTTCCCCTCACGTAACCGACTCCCGAACCCGACAATGGTTGCGATGACCTAATCCTTATCCTCATCGTCAAAAGGGTTTTATTATCGTTTCCCTTTACAAATAAAAAAAAACTTAAGGGTTTATCAACGTTCCCTTTACACAAAAACTTTGGTGGCGGCTTCACAAAGGCACCTCCGAGCGTTCGAGGACGACCTCGGAGGATTTGCGCGTCTTTTTCCCGAGGAAAAAAACGAGGTGCGCACAGCTGGCGACTTCACTGGGGACCCTGTTCCCACTAGCGAGTCAAGCCTAACCTATTTGGGTTAAAGACAATTGTTTTATTTTCTTTGCGTGCCATGTTTATTTATTTTATTCATGCATGTTATATTTATGCTTTATGTTTATATTTGCTTTATTTGCTTTATATTCATATTATATATATCAAATGTGGGGGTTACTTGAGTGATGTTACTCCACATTGTTCGGGTTAATGCCGGACGTGTGAGGCTCTCTACCCGAGCTTGAGAAAAACACTAAGTTAGAAGGAGGTTGTGTGCGGAAGCCCGCGTTGACGTATGTCCGTGAGGTGGGATGTCCAACCCCGCTTAGATGAGATTTTCACGTGGAATTAATTGAAGTCATGTCGACGTATGTCCATAGACAACCCTAATTCCATGTGAGGTCTATGACTCTAAGGACCTCTTCTTAGGAGATTTCCCAATTTAGAGCCTACATGTGAGGATGGGGGGAAGTTCCGAACCTTCATAAACCATACCCTTGCATAACATTTGCATTCATGAAAGTAATTTTCGCATCATTTTGCTTTATAGGAGTTAAAAAAAGAACGAACAAATATTAGCAAAAGAGAAATATGGATTCCGGGAACAAGAATACGCTCGCCTTCAAAATTAAAGCTCCTAGGGTGGAAAGTTTATTAGCTCTAAGCAAGAGGCTCTCTTCGGTCCACAAGAATATCTTCGAGGCAAGCTATGGGCTAATCCTTGATCTTTTACCCGTGAGAATAGATTCAACCGCCTTAACCACTTTGGCGCGATTCTTCGACCCACCTCTACGGTGCTTCACATTTCAAGACTTCCAGCTAGCGCCAACTTTGGAAGAGTTTGAGAAGATTTTGGGTTGTAGCATGAAAGGTCATGAACTCTATCTCGGTCCGGGGAAGGATCCTACATTTGAAGCTATCGCCGAATCCTTATACCTCGACACCCAAGAAGTGGCATCTAACTTGGAAGTTAGAGGAAGCCTTAAGGGCTTTTCAAGAAAGTTTTTGGAAGCCAAAGCTCGGGATTTGCTAGCCAACAAAGAGGTGATGGCCTTCAACGCCATCTTAGCCCTCTTAGTCTACGGGATTGTCTTATTCCCCAACATGGATGATTTCGTAGACTTTCCGGCTCTAGAGGTGTTTATGACTAAAAATCCAGTTCCTACAATCTTAGCGGATTTTTATCATACCCTCTACTCAAGGCATGAACAAGCAAGGGGACGCAAAATTACTTGTTGCACTCCCGTGGTGCAAATTTGGATGATGTCCCACATGCCAAGGAACCGAGACTTTGTGGAAAACCGGGCCAAGCTCAAATGGTCGCAACGGATGACAACTCTCGCCGAGAAGGACATCCATTGGTTTTCACCAAACTTAGAGGACCCGGAAATTATCCTCAGCTGCGGGGACTTCCCTAACGTACCCCTCATCGGTACTAAGGGATGTATTAATTACAATCCGGTCCTCTCTCTCCGACAACTAGGTTTTTCAATGGAAGATAAACCTAACGACCTTTTGTTGGAAGCTTTCTACTTAAGGGAAGGCGATCAAGACCCGGCATTGCTAGAGAGAATCCGGGGAGCATGGAGCCAAGTACGCAAGGGAAGGGTCGGCAAGAGAAACTGTGTCGCCAAACCCCTTTATACTCAATGGGTGAAGGAGAGGGTCAAAGCAATCAAGTTACCCTTCGTGGTCACAAACCCTCCAAAACCTCCTACACCTAAACCTATTGCAATCATTCCCAACAAAGAAGTGGAGGACCTCAAGGCTAAAATTCAAGAACTCCAAAACAAAAACGGAGACTTAGAATTGAAGCACCTCCAAGCTTTAGGAGAAATTACTAGGACGAAGAGAGATCGTGATGAAGTATCACATTCTCTCCTAGTATGCCAAAAACGGCTAAGAACCTCCGAAGGGAAAAGGGATTGGATAGGAGGCGGCTTGGTTAGTGCGGATGCCAACCTTGTTGCCAAGGACGAAGAGTTGGAAAGAATCTTACATTCCAACCAAGAGCTCAAGAAGTTTGGCGAACTAGCCATCGAAGCTCAACGGAAATGGAGGTTGAAATTCCAAGAGAAAAATCAACAGCTCCAAGAAGTAGTTAAAGACTACAAAGAGCAGCTTCAAGCCGAGCGCGTCCAGCGACAAAGACATGAGAGTCTCTCTCATCAAGGGAGGCTAAAGTGCGATCATCTCGAAGAAGACATCAAGAAATTCGAAGAGTACTTCGACAAGATTGCAAGAGCTCATGGGGACCACATTGCACAACTACACGATGAGATTAGAAGTGCAAGAGTCAAGCTAGACCAGCGCAAGGAAGTGATTGAGTATGTATGGCAAGACGCCACCCGATTAAGTGAGGATTTCACTAAATTGGTTGCATTCTCAAATTTGGTGATCACCCAACTTCCAAAGAAGCTAGCGGAGGCCGAGATGGTCATGCCCTACTTTGTCATCCCTGTGGAGATCCAGAAGTTTATGAAGTTCTGCAAGGACACCATAGATTTCTATAGGGAGGAAATGAGCAAAGCCGAGAAGCGAGCGGCTATTTGATTTGTAATAGCATTAGTTACACTTTGTAAACAAATGTTATTTAATCAAATATATTTTGAAGTATAATCAATTTCTCGGTCTTTAATATTTCGAATTTGCTAATATTAATCGTGCACCTTTAAACTCCATAAAGCAAAATAAAAACACGCATATTTTGCATACTCATAAGCATACATACATCCACATGCATCTTCATGCATTTTTTTCAAAAAAAACTCATTCATTTCCCTAAAAACAGTTCAAAGCAATCATAGCCCGAAAACCCCGAAAGCCCTCGGTCCAAGAACCAGATATTCAACACTCGTACGGAACACGAGCTAACAAACAAAGGATCATGGACAATTTGGAACAAACTCAAGCGGCTTTGAGAGAGGAAGTTGATGGAATGAAAGGAAAAATGGATCAGATGCTAGAGTTAATGCAAGCTCTGTCGGCACGAGAAAGCCACCCTCGCCCAACAACGGATGCATCCAATGTGCAATGGCCTCCTTATGGTTTACCTGTGGGTTATACCCCACCCTTCGAAAATGAGGGTCAAGGACCACCTCCACCACCGCTCACAATCCCCGTAAGGAATGAAGAGCGTCGTCCTCAAGGAACCTCCACTACTCAGCATGAAGTAATTCCCCACGATGTGGAGAATAGCCATCTAAGGCAATCTGTTCCCGACACCACCCACCAAGACAATGATACCACCCAAATGTATCGAGTTTTGGAAGAAAGGTTGAAAGCTGTCGAGGGTTTCAGCTCATACGGTGCCCACAACGCCTTGGACATGTGCCTAGTGCCCGACGTGGTAATTCCTCCGAAGTTCAAAGCACCGGACTTCGAGAAATACAAAGGAATTCAATGCCCTCGGAATCATCTAAGGATGTTCTGTAGGAAGATGGCGGCTTACGCAATGAACGAGAAACTCATGGTGCATGTGTTTCAAGATAGTTTAAGCGGAGCGTCCTTAGATTGGTACATGCAGCTCGAGCGTACCCATGTCCAAACTTGGAAGGATCTAGCCGATGCCTTCCTAAAGCAATACAAATATAATTTGGACATGGCTCCAAATAGGATGCAACTACAAAACCTCCTACAAAGAAGCAACGAGTCCTTCAAGGAGTACGCTCAGCGGTGGAGAGAACTAGCTTCTCGCGTACAACCACCACTGTTGGAGAGAGAACTTGTCGACACCTTTATGGGCACACTTCAAGGCCCATATTACGACAAGATGATCGGAAGTACGTCTGCCGGTTTCTCCGATCTAGTCATGGTCGGTGAAAGAATAGAAGATGGAGTGAAGAGAGGAAAAATCCAAGGCTCTCCAGAAGCTCAAAGTGGAGCTAGAAAGCCCCCCAGCAACTTTCACAAAAAGAAAGAGGGGGAGACAAATGCCGTTCTAATGGGTCCATCCTACCCACCACCAAATCAAATGCCTCACTACCACTATCCTTATGTGGCAGCAGCAACGACTCAAGGGCGTTACTCACCTCAAGTGATTCCCGCAAATCCACCTCGACAACCAGTAGTGTTGCCGCAGCAAAATCAACAGCAACAGCAACAAGGCGGGTACCCACCAAGGAATCAGGCGAGCTCAAGGAACAGTTACTTTAATAGGCAGTTTGATCCTGTACCCATGTCTTATGGTCAGATCTTGCCATACCTAATCCAAAAGGGTATGGTCGAGACAAGACTACTACCACCAATGTCGCCACCATATCCACAGTGGTACGACGCAAATGCCAAATGTGATTTCCACGCAGGATCCGTGGGGCACAATATCGAAAACTGTAGGGTTTTCAAACACAAGGTGCAGGATCTTATTGACAAGAAGCTGTTATCCTTCAAAGAGGAAAGCCCCAATGTGAAGAACAACCCATTGCCGGGGCATGCGGGTCCCTCTGTAAATGCGGTGGAAGAACAAGAGGACTTTGGTCCAGTCAAAAGGGTAGCCAATGTTAGGACTCCCCTGTCAACCATAAGGGAGCGTTTAACCGGCTTTGGATTATTCGAGGAAATGCACGTCAACTGTGAAGCCTGCAAGGTCAACCCGAATAAGTGCGAAGAGTTGAAGAGCTGTCTTCAAGAGTTAATGGACCAAGGTTGGATCCAAATTGGTTATATAAAGGATGGCACGGACGTTGCTACCTTAGAGTCTAACGGCCCAAAACCTCTCGAGATCCCCTACCAAAGGAGAGAGGTACCAATGCCAATACAACCCATAACATTCCACGTACCTGCACCCTTCTCTTTTGAAAGCACAAAGAGGGTACCATGGAATTACCAACCTGTGGCCTATGTGGAAGGAAAACCACTAGCCAAAATTGAGCCCAGCATCACTAACATTACCGGTGTTGGAGGAATGACTAGAAGTGGTAGAGTCTTCGCTCCGAAAGAACTCGGGAAGACGCCAGCTGTACTACCAAAGGAGCCGCTCAAAGAAAAGAGCGTGGAGGAAGAAGAGAACCAAGCGGGGCCTTCTCAAAAGACAATCCCGCAAAAAGAGGCCGAAGAGTTTCTAAGGATAATACAAAAGAGCGAGTACAAGATCATTGACCAGCTAGGTCAAACTCCCTCCAAGATCTCCATGCTATCCTTACTACTCAGCTCGGAAGCACACCGAGAAGCACTACTGCGGATCCTCAGTGAGGCACACGTCACCAAGGACATTCCGGTGGACCAATTCGACGGGATAGTCGGAAACATTACCTCAAGTAGGTACTTGGGTTTCAATGGCGATGAGCTACCCGACGAGGGGCACATTCATAACCGCGCCTTACATATCTCCGTGAAATGCATGGACCACATCCTCTCAAGAGTGCTAGTGGACACGGGGTCATCATTGAATGTCATGCCCAAGACTACCCTCCTCAAACTCTCATGTGAAGGGACCGTAATGAAGCCCAGCGCCTTGGTCGTAAAAGCTTTCGATGGGTCAAGAAGAGCCGTCATGGGGGAGATCGACTTACCAGTCCAAATCGGACCTAAGGTTTTCACCATAACCTTCCAAGTTATGGACATTAATCCAACATACAGTTGTCTTCTCGGACGACCATGGATCCATGCGGCCGGAGCCATTACCTCTACCCTGCACCAGAAACTGAAGTTCATCATTGATAACCAAATGATTGTAGTTTCCGGGCAAGAGGACATGATGGTAAGCCATCTCTCATCTTTCCGTTACATAGAAACGGATGAAGAAGCTGTGGACGTCCCATTCCAATCTTTGGAAGTAGCAAATGTCGTGACATTGAGCTCAAAGCCTAAGGAGGAGGCTAGGACAGCCATGTCGTCATGGAGGGCGATAAGAGAGGCCCTAGAAGAAAGCCGACCCACCGGATGGGGCAAGTTAGTGGACATACCGGAGAAGAAAAATCGCTTCGGGTTGGGGTATCATCCATCGGCCGAAACTTTCTCAAAGCCTCCAAAGCAAGGGGTTTCCCCCATCTCGGAAACATTCATCAGTGCGGGGTTTATCCATGAAGATCAAGTGGCTCTACTCGAAGACGTAGACGAAGACGTGCCTGAATTGGTGTACCGTTGCGCTTCGGATGAAGTTTTGAACAATTGGAGGGCTGTCGCAATTCCCGAGATCATTACCAGGATTAAGTAATAAACCATGTTTGTTTTGTTTGTTTTACTTTTAAATAAAAAAATCATTTAGCTCTGCCCAAGGCAAATGATTAGTCGTGTGGGGCCCCCATGTTTTTATAAGTTATTTACAATCATGAATAAAAGCAATCTTTTATGTTCATTTGAGTCTTTTCCTTTTTGCATTTGTTTTAAAAAAATTTTTCTACAAAAAGCCTAAAAAAAAAATCATACTCATGCAGATCTACAAATCCACCCTCCAAAAACAACACTACCTTAAACCCTTATGACTTCGATTGCCCGATTAATCAAACGGAAGATGATGAAGAGGACGATTATGAACCGCCTGAAGAATTGTCTAGACTTGCAAATCAAGGGGATAGGGTAATACAACCTCACCAAGAATCAGTTGAAAAGGTCAACTTGGGGACCGAAGAGGATAAGAAAGAGGTCAAGATAGGAGCCTCCCTGCACGAGGATGTGAAAGGAAAGTTGATCAAGCTTCTGCAAGAGTACGTGGACGTATTCGCTTGGTCGTATCAAGACATGCCGGGTTTAGACCCTAACATCGTTGTACACAAGCTGCCACTCAAGCCGGAATGCCCGCCAGTGAAGCAGAAATTGAGAAGAACTCGACCCGATATGGCTCTCAAGATCAGAGAAGAGGTCAAAAAGCAATTCGATGCCGGCTTCTTAGCCGTAACCAAGTATCCAACATGGGTTGCCAACATTGTGCCAGTTCCAAAGAAAGATGGCAAGGTGAGAATGTGTGTGGATTATCGGGACTTGAATAGAGCAAGCCCAAAGGATGATTTCCCGCTACCACACATCGACATATTGGTAGACAACACAGCCCAATTCTCAGTCTTTTCCTTTATGGATGGCTTCTCGGGATATAACCAAATCAAGATGGCTCCAGAGGACATGGAGAAAACTACATTCATCACCCCATGGGGAACATTCTGCTATAAGGTAATGCCTTTCGGATTAACAAATGCCGGGGCAACATACCAAAGAGCAATGGTGACTCTTTTCCACGACATGATCCATAAGGAAATTGAGGTCTACGTCGACGATATGATTGCCAAATCCCAAACGGAGGAGGATCATCTAGTCCATCTACAGAAGCTTTTCGAACGCCTAAGAAAATTCAAGCTGCGCTTAAATCCTAACAAGTGCACATTTGGCGTTAGATCCGGGAAGTTATTGGGCTTCATCGTCAGCCAAAGAGGTATTGAAGTGGATCCCGATAAGGTAAAGGCCATCCAAGAAATGCCAGCGCCAAATACCGAGAAAGAAGTCCGGGGTTTCTTAGGAAGATTGAACTACATCGCCAGGTTCATTTCACACATGACAGCTACCTGCGAACCAATCTTCAAGCTGCTAAGGAAAAACCAAGCCGTTCATTGGAACGAGGATTGCCAAGAGGCGTTTGACAAGATCAAACAATACCTGCAAGAACCACCGATCTTAATACCTCCGGTTCCGGGTAAACCCCTCATCTTATACCTAACCGTACTTGAAGGATCAATGGGTTGTGTGTTAGGACAACAAGATGAAACCGGAAGGAAAGAGCACGCAATCTACTACCTAAGCAAGAAGTTTACCGACTGTGAAACAAGGTATACTTCACTTGAAAAGACTTGCTGCGCTTTAGCATGGGCTGCTCGACGTCTAAGGCAATACATGTTGACCCATACAACTTGGTTGATATCGAAGATGGATCCCATCAAGTACATCTTCGAAAAACCTGCCCTCACAGGGAAGATAGCCCGTTGGCAAATGCTGCTGTCTGAGTATGACATCCAATATGTTGCTCAAAAAGCCATCAAAGGGAGTGTTTTATCCGAGCACCTTGCTCACCAACCATTGGAGGATTATCAGCCCATACAATTTGACTTCCCGGACGAAGATGTCGTAGCTTTGAATGACAAAGAAGTCACAAGCGATGATGAGGGACCAGAACCAGGAGCTCAATGGAAGCTCGCTTTCGACGGCGCCTCGAATGCCATGGGACACGGTATCGGAGCAGTTTTAATCTCCCCAAGAAATGGATACCAGCCCTTCACAGCAAGGTTGTGCTTGGACTGCACCAATAACATGGCCGAATATGAAGCATGTATCCTAGGCCTCGAAGCAGCAATTGATCTAAGGATCAAAAACCTTGAAGTATACGGTGACTCAGCCTTAGTCATCTATCAAGTCAAAGGAGAATGGGAAACGAGACATCCCAATTTAATTCCCTACCAAGCCCGGGTTGTAGAATTGATCAAACATTTTGATGAGATCAATTTCCACCACATACCTCGAGAAGAAAATCAGGTAGCAGATGCTTTGGCTACATTATCATCAATGTACCAAGTAAATTCTTACAACGAGACACCAATCATAAGGATGGATCGTAGAGACAAACCAGTTGTATGCGCATCAGTCGAAGAAGAACTTGACAACAAACCTTGGTTCTACGACATCAAGCGATACCTCGAAGAGCAAGAGTATCCAGAAAATGTCTCGCACACCGACAAGAGGACCCTCAGAAGGTTGGCATCCCAGTTCTTCCTCAGTGGAAATACCCTCTACAAAAGAAATTATGACATGGTCCTACTCAGATGTGTGGATAAACATGAAGCGGACATGCTCATCAAAGAAATCCACGAGGGATCTTTTGGAACCCATGCTAATGGGCATGCAATGGCAAAGAAAATCTTAAGGGCGGGCTACTATTGGTTAACCATGGAAGCTGATTGTTTCCACTATGCCAAGACTTGTCACAAGTGCCAGATTTACGCCGACAAAGTGCATGTGCCACCAACTCCACTGAATGTCATGACTTCACCTTGGCCTTTCTCTATGTGGGGCATAGATATGATTGGAATGATCGAGCCCAAAGCGTCAAATGGACATCGCTTCATCCTCGTTGCCATCGATTACTTCACCAAATGGGTAGAAGCAGCTTCGTATGCAAACGTAACCAAACAAGTGGTAGCCCGATTTATCAAGAAGGAAATCATTTGCCGTTATGGTACTCCCCACAAAATCATCACCGATAATGGGGCAAACCTAAACAACAAGACAATGAAGGAGTTGTGCAAAGATTTCAAGATTGAGCACCATAATTCCTCCCCTTACCGACCAAAGATGAATGGTGCGGTAGAAGCAGCCAATAAGAACATAAAGAAGATCATCCAAAAGATGGTGACAACATATAAGGATTGGCATGAGATGCTTCCCTTCGCGCTACATGGCTACAGAACAGCCATTCGCACTTCAACTGGGGCAACCCCTTTCTCCTTAGTATACGGTATGGAAGCTGTTCTCCCCGTAGAGGTGGAAATTCCTTCGTTAAGGGTCTTGATGGAAACCAAGCTAGAAGAAGCTGAATGGGTCCAAACAAGGTTCGACCAACTGAATCTCATAGAGGAGAAGCGTCTGACGGCAATATGTCATGGCCAACTCTATCAAAGGAGGCTCAAGAGAGCATTCGACAAGAAGGTCCGTCCTCGAGAGTTCAAAGAAGGAGACCTAGTGCTCAAGAAGATATTACCTATCCACAAAGATCCCCGAGGGAAGTGGACTCCCAGCTATGATGGGCCGTACGTGGTAAAGAAAGCTTTCTCAGGCGGAGCCCTGATCATCACCACTATGGATGGAGAGGAGTTCCCACTATCAATAAACTCCGATGCAGTCAAGAGGTATTATGCCTAAAGAAAAAAAAAAGCTCGCTAAATCGAAAACCTGAAAGGGCGGTTTAGGCAATAGAGAGCGTCCTGCTAGATTGAAAACCTGAAAAGGCGGTCTAGGCAAAAATTAAGGACATCAAAAAAGGAAATACACCCCGGTGGATTGAAAACTCGAAAGAGCGATCCAGGTAAAAGTTAGGGGTTAACAAAGAAGAAAGGCAATGACTGCAGCATCCAAGCTCCGGACAAGATTCAAGAGGAGAGGAATCAGTCTCGTCAGCATCTTCCAACAAACGAAATATCGAAGTCATAAGGAAATAGCATGTGTTGTGCCAAAACCAACATTTTCTTTTGCTTTTTCTTGTCTTTCTCTATCTCACTTCTCACTTTGTGTATTTTTACCCATTCAAGAGGTCAAATCTGCATTGAATAAATTTCCTTTTGTTATTTTATGTTCTCAGTAGCGCATAAAATTTTGTTTTATTCATGATGAAAATGCTTTAAAACATGGGAAATAAACAAAAGAATTTTCTTCCAAAAAAAACAACAAACAAACTTTGCTTTATTTTGAATCTTCGTGAATTCTGAAAGAATTGCGGTAGTCCCCACCAAAATATTGCACCAAAAGACTTATGCTCCTTAGCTAAGGCAAGTGTGTAGCTCGCGGCACGCGGAGCGCAACAACCACGAGGGTCAAGTGGAGCAAAATTCCCCAGTAAACACCCAAAAGCATCCAAACACCAAACAAGGCTGGATATCGATCATGCTTCCAAAATGATCCTTTATCCCCCATAAGCCAAACCTCCTTGATACTCCCCAGGGAGTCTCAACCCCAAACAAAAGTCCAATCATTATTGGCAAACCCACACAAACCTTCGGGCTTAGGCTCGAACTACACCGGTTTTGATCCCATTTGGGTATGTAGGCAAAGGACCTTGTCCTTCCAAACCGACCAATCAAAAACCAAACACAAACCTTCGGGCTTAGGCTCGAACTACACCGGTTTTGATCCCATTTGGGTATGTAGGCAAAGGACCTTGTCCTTCCAAACCGACCAATCAAAAACCAAACACAAACCTTCGGGCTTAGGCTCGAACTACACCGGTTTTGATCCCATTTGGGTATGTAGGCAAAGGACCTTGTCCTTCCAAACCGACCAATCAAAAACCAAACACAAACCTTCGGGCTTAGGCTCGAACTACACCGGTTTTGATCCCATTTGGGTATGTAGGCAAAGGACCTTGTCCTTCCAAACCGACCAATCAAAAACCAAACACAAACCTTCGGGCTTAGGCTCGAACTACACCGGTTTTGATCCCATTTGGGCATGTAGGCAAAGGACCTTGTCCTTCCAAACCGACCAATCAAAAACCAAACACAAACCTTCGGGCTTAGGCTCGAACTACACCGGTTTTGATCCCATTTGGGTATGTAGGCAAAGGACCTTGTCCTTCCAAACCGATCAACCAAAAAAACAAACAAAACACAAAAAGAAAGCCCAACTGTCATGAACACAACCGCAAACAAAGACCGACTCTGCTCGGCACCCAACTAACATTATTTCATTTCACGCATGCATATTTAAAACCATTCATACACATGCATTTCATTTCATAAAGCATGCATCCTCAACAAGGATCCTCCAGTGAGTATCACATATTCACCAACATCCATCAACATTCAACCAGGGGCACCTATTTAGGGTAAGACCGCAGCTCGTTAGGAATCGATATTCAGAAGCAGTACCTGTAACGACCCTATTTTCGTATATTATATTTTTATATATTTTATTATATGGATTTGCGTTTAAATATATTTTCTAGTAATCGAGGAATAATTATTTAGCGCGAGGGTGAGTTCGTAATCGAGTTTTTAGAGTTTTGGGCGAATTGGGCCTAGAGTGTGAATAGTATTGGGCTTTTGGGGTTTGTGAGCAGTAATAATCCTATGTGGATGAATGTAGTAAGCTTGGATTAAATTGTAAGGCTAGGATGAGTCCTTGTGAGTTAGTAAGAATGGATGGCCAAGATTGAGTGGATTGGAATATAAGAGATAACACTACAACTTTTTGAAACACTATTCATTTCTTTTTGAGAAGCAAGAAAACGTGAGAAGAAGAGGAGAAGAGAAGGAGAAGAGCAAGAGAGCTAGGGCTTGGGATTGAAGCTTGAAGATTGCTAGAGAACTTGGATTTCAAGGTAAGAGAGTTAGTATTACATGATTACAAGTGATTGAGAAGGGGAGAATGTCTATTTCTCCATCCCAAACTTCTCCTCACTTTGTCTAGGTTTTGTTAGAGAGTTTTTATGGTTTAAAGCTGTAAATGATTATGTTTTGCTTGATTGAATGCTAAGTGATGTTGTTAGCATGATTTGTTGGAGTTATTGTGTTGGAGTTCATAAGAAAAGTTTTGGAAAAATAAGGTTTTGAACCCTAATTTCTATGCTTGATGCAATCTTTGTTTGTGATGGTTTATAAATGATGTTTTATGATGGAAAGTTGTTTTTAACAAGTTCTGGAACTTGGGTAACTTTGAATGGGCTGAAATGGTGGAAAAATCACATTTTTATGACTGTGTACTGATACGGTCGCTTGTAGCGACGGAACCTCGCTTGTAGCGACCAGGCAGGATTATTCCCTGCCTATCTGCGCTTGAAGCGACCAGGCTCGCTTGTAGCGACCGAAGGTTCGCTTGTAGCGACCAAGCAGGATGATTCCCTGCCTATGCTCGCTTGTAGCGACCGATGGTTCGCTTGTAGCGACCAACCCTGAACAGGCCTTCTTGTTGAGTTGTTCTGGAGGTCCTGGTGCGCGCGGAGATGTCTTTTTGATACTGGATTTTTATAATACATTTTTGGAAACCTTGCCCACCATTTTAATCCATTCCTAATGTTTTTCTAAAGATGATTTGTTTTCAAGAAAGTTTTGGAGTAAAACCCTAACAAGTGTGTGTGGGTTATCAAAGTGTGTGGGTTTCCCTTTGAAACCCTTATGGGTGAGAGTTTGATATGATTTGATTGGTTTAGTTGAGATTGATGAACATGGTCGAGTAATACATGTTGTGCCTTATGATATGGCCATGAGAGCTTAGTGTTCGTGTTTGTTGTTGTTGTGATAATTACCAGAGAGCTGATAATTAGTTGTGTTAGTAAGTATAGTGATAAGAGTATCATATATTTGCTAAGTAATTCATCATGCATTTCATGATTGTATGATACCCGGAACGGGTTATTCGATGATATCCGTGAGCGGATATGAAATCCAAGAGAGCTTGGTTATCAAGAGAGCTTGATAAGGATATAAGTTTATCCAAAATGATTTGGTACCACATGCATTAGTGAATGCATTTCGAGGCATGCATCCTTTGTGACATTAGTGTTCATTTAGGAATTATGTGTGCATAATGGTTGTTATGTGGTAATTGTTATTGATGAGTTTGTGCATTGACAATTACATTGCTGTGTTTTAGTTATTGATGAGCCTTGTGCTTTGTGCTTTGATATGTATAATAATGCGTTATTAATACATGTTTATTGTTTTGTGATACTAACACTCTCTGTTTTGTGTTATGTGCTGGATCTTTGGGGATCCAGATTATCAGGTTGGCGAGGCTATCGTTGAGGAATAGCCCTTTGCTGTTTAGGAGCTTTTGTAGTGGTAAGGGCATAGCTTAGCTATCCTTACATTTTGGTACTAGGTGTTGTATCCTAGTTAGAGTCTAGTGCTCTGATATTTGTAACACTATCTTGGGGGTATCTGAACTCGTATGTATGAATTTGGCAATGGCTTGTTGTAGAATTGCCTCTTTTGAAAATATTATGTATATATTTTTGTGTAATATATGCAAGCTTAATTATAAGCATTTGTTTTGTTGTTTTCCGCTGCTGTGTTTGTGAATCAAATATGTTTTTGATTTCAGGTGATGTTTTATGAAAATGAGTTTCTTAATGTCGTAACTTCCTATGGCCTTAACGTTTTCTTTTATTAAAGTTAATAATCGGCGGTTAAGGGTTAGGGTGTTACAATAGTTGGTATCAGAGCAGGTCGATCCATTGGATCAATTAAGTTTAGTATACCCTTTGTGTAACATGTGTTTTCTTAAACACTTTGTTCTCACTTGTGTTATGTGATGTTTGGTAGTGTGTGGATATGACGCAACGAGCACTTGCGGAAGCGATGGAGCGGATGGCTGATGCCATGGCTCAGGATGCTGCTAGTAGGACTGCGGATAGAGCCGCACAACAAGCTAGAGGAGGCGGAGAAGATGAGCTGAGACTCGAGAGGTTTATGAACAACAAACCGCCTATCTTCAAGGGAGGATACGATCCAGATGGAGCTCAGACTTGGTTGGAAGGGATCGAAAGAATTTTTGGGGCTATGCGTTGTCTGGATGCGCATAAGGTGTTGTTAGGGGCGTATGTTCTCCATGATGAAGCTGATCATTGGTGGGGAAATGCTAGTCAGAGGTTGGGAGCTGGTGGAGCTTTAGTTACTTGGGCTCGTTTCCGGAGAGAGTTTTTAACCAAGTATTTTCCGGCAGACGAGAGGAACCGCAAGGTGATTGAGTTCATGGAGCTCAAGCAAGGGAGTTTATCTGTTTCAGAATATGCGGCTAAGGTTGAAGATTTGTGTCGTTTTGCTCCTCATTACAACACGGTGGAAGCTGAGGAAGACAAGTGTGTGAAGTTTGAAAATGGGCTGAGGCCGGACATCAAGCAGTTGATTGGGTTTAGTGAGATCAGGAATTTTCCCATGTTGGTGAATAAGAGCCGGATATGTGATAAGGATGGTAAAGCTAAGGCTAATTACTACAAAGCCGCGAATGAGAAGAGGGGAAAGGACATGGCTAGAGGTAAACCTTATAGCAGAGGTGGGAAGAAACCAGATGAAGGTGGGAGTAGTGGTGGCAAGTTTGGAGGTAATAGAAATTGCTTTAAGTGTGGACAACCGGGTCATCGTTTCTTTGAATGCCCGAAGAGTGATGGAAAATGTTTCAAGTGTGGTGATCCTAACCACAAAGCTGATCAGTGCAAGAAGGGTATTGTGTGCTTCAACTGCAACGAAGCGGGTCATAAGAGCAACGTGTGTAAAAAGCCTAGAGCGGCTGGAGGAAAGGTGTTTGCTTTAGATGGTGGTGATGCGAAGGCGGACAACTTGATCAGAGGTACATGCTTTATCAATAATACTCCTTTGTCTGCTATTATTGATACGGGTGCTACCCATTCGTTTATTTCTATGGATTGTGTTGAGAGGTTGGGTCTTAAAGTAGAAAATATGACGGGACGCATGGTTATTGAAACGCCTGCGAGTGGTTCAGTATCGACTACTCTAGTTTGTGTTGATTGTTCAGTCATTATGTACGATCGACTCTTTGGTATGGATTTAGTCTGCATTCCGTTGAGCGGAATAGACGTTATCTTTGGTATGAACTGGTTAGAATTTAATCGGGTTCATATCAACTGCGGTAAGAGGACGGTTACATTTCCAAGACCGGAGCCAGAGTTGTGTTCGAAGCTCATGTGTTGTCGAGAAGTGGTAAGATCAGTGAAGGCTCAAGAGGATGTGTTTGCTATGTTTGCTTCGTTGAGGGTGGAAGAGAAGATGGAGGTTGATGCGTTGCCGGTGGTGCGTGAATTCCCAGATGTTTTTCCTGATGACATTTTGGATTTACCACCCGAGAGAGAGGTTGAATTCGCAATTGACATCGTACCTGGCACTAGTCCAATATCAATGGCGCCGTATCGCATGTCAGCTGCTGAACTAGAAAAGTTGAAGGAACAATTGGAGGAATTGTTAGAGAAAAGATTTGTAAGACCGAGTGTATCGCCGTGGGGTGCGCCGGTTCTGTTGGTGAAGAAGAAAGATGGTAGTATGCGTCTGTGCATTGATTATCGTCAGTTGAATAAAGCAACTATTAAGAATAAGTATCCACTTCCGAGGATAGATGATTTGATGGATCAGTTAGTGGGAGCCTGTGTGTTCAGCAAGATTGATTTGAGATCGGGATATCACCAGATAAGAGTTAAGGCGGAGGATATACCAAAGACTGCTTTCAGGACAAGGTATGGTCATTACGAGTACGCCGTTATGCCTTTTGGAGTTACGAATGCACCTGGAGTGTTTATGGAATATATGAATCGTATATTTCATTCCTTTTTGGATCGATTCGTGGTGGTCTTTATAGACGATATTTTGGTATACTCAAAGACGGAAGAGGAACATGCCGAGCATTTGAGGATTGTGTTGGAGGTGTTGCGCGAGAAGAAGCTTTATGCAAAATTTTCTAAGTGTGAATTTTGGTTGCATGAAGTTAGCTTTTTGGGTCACGTTATTTCAAGTGGTGGTATAGCAGTGGATCCTGCTAAGGTAGAAGCCGTGCAAGATTGGGGAACGCCGGAGTCTGTTACTGAGATCCGAAGTTTTCTTGGTTTGGCCGGTTACTATCGGAGGTTCATTGAAGGATTTTCAAAGTTGGCGTTGCCGTTGACACAGTTGACTAGGAAGGGTCAAGCTTTCATTTGGGATGACAAGTGTGAGCAGAGTTTCCAAGAGCTGAAGAGGAGGTTGACATCTGCACCTGTGCTAATTCTGCCGAATCCGAAGGAACCGTTCGTGGTTTATTGTGATGCGTCGAAGATGGGTCTAGGTGGTGTGTTGATGCAGAGGGGACAAGTTGTTGCTTATGCATCAAGACAGCTGAAGATTCATGAGAGGAACTATCCTACGCATGATTTGGAGCTAGCTGCTGTTGTGTTTGTTCTCAAGATTTGGAGGCACTACTTGTATGGATCAAGGTTTGAGGTTTTCAGCGATCACAAGAGTCTGAAGTACTTGTTTGATCAGAAGGAGCTCAATATGAGGCAAAGAAGATGGTTAGAGTTTCTTAAGGATTATGATTTTGAGTTGAGTTATCATCCGGGTAAGGCTAATGTGGTAGCCGATGCGTTGAGTAGGAAGTCTTTGCATATGTCGTCTCTGATGGCGAAGGAACTGATATTGATTGAAGAGTTTAGAGACCTCAGTTTGGTTTTTGAAAGGACAACCAGAAGCGTGAAGCTAGGAATGTTGAAGTTGACGAATGATTTTCTTGAAGAGGTTGTGGAAAAGCAAAAGTCTGATGTGAGATTGACGAAGCTTAAGACGCTCATCGAGCAAGGGAAAAAGGTAAACATTGAGATCGATGAGAAAGGTGTGATGAGGTGTCAGGGGAGGTTATGTGTACCTGATGTGCCTGAGTTGAAGCGGATGATCTTGGAGGAAGGTCACAGAAGCAACTTAAGTATTCATCCTGGTGTTACTAAGATGTATCAAGATCTGAAGAAAATGTTTTGGTGGCAAGGAATGAAGAAAGAGATCGCCGAGTTTGTTTTCGCTTGTTTGACTTGTCAGAAGTCCAAGGTGGAGCATCAGAAACCGTCGGGGCTATTGCAACCTATGTTTATTCCAGAGTGGAAATGGGATAGTATTGCGATGGATTTTGTAAGCGGTTTGCCGAAGACGTCGAAAGGTAACAATATGATTTGGGTAGTTGTCGACAGGTTAACAAAGTCTGCTCATTTCATAGCTATCAAGACCGGTATGTTAGTACCAAAGTTGGCTGAGATTTATGTTGAGCAAATCGTGAGATTGCATGGAATACCGTCAAGTATTGTATCAGATCGAGATCCCCGTTTTACTTCAAGGTTTTGGGAGAGTTTGCAAGAGGCGTTGGGGACTAAGTTGCGGATGAGTTCTGCTTATCACCCGCAGACGGATGGTCAGTCGGAGAGGACGATTCAATCATTGGAGGATTTATTAAGATCGTGTATTTTGGAACAAGGAATGAGTTGGGAAGCTTGCTTACCATTGATTGAGTTTACGTATAACAACAGTTTTCATTCGAGCATTGGTATGGCACCTTTTGAAGCGTTGTATGGGCGAAGATGTAGAACACCTTTGTGTTGGTTTGAATCGGGAGAGAGTGTGATGCTTGGACCTGAGATTGTGCAACAAACGACCGAGAAGATCAAGATGATCCAAGAGAAGATGAGAGCGTCGCAGAGTCGCCAGAAAAGCTATGCCGACAAGAGAAGGAAGGATATAGAATTTCAAGAAGGAGATCATGTGTTTCTAAGAGTTACATCGACTACGGGTATTGGACGGGCTTTGAAATCGAAGAAGTTAGCATCGAGGTTCATTGGTCCGTATCAAATTTTGAAGAGAATTGGGAAGGTGGCGTATAGGATTGCGTTGCCGCCATCGTTGTCGAATCTGCATGACGTTTTTCACGTGTCTCAATTAAGGAAATACGTATCGGATCCGTCACATGTGATTGAGTCGGACGAGATACAAGTGAGAGAGAATTTGACGGTTACAACGGTACCCTTAAGGATTGAAGGACAAGAGATGAAGAGGCTCAGGAATAAAGAGATTTCATCGGTGAAAGTCGTTTGGAGAGGCCCAGCCGGTGAATATGCGACGTGGGAGCTCGAGAGCAAGATGCGGGATTCCTATCCAGAGTTGTTTTCAGGTATTTTCGAGGGCGAAAATTCTTTTTAGGGGGGTAGAGTTGTAACGACCCTATTTTCGTATATTATATTTTTATATATTTTATTATATGGATTTGCGTTTAAATATATTTTCTAGTAATCGAGGAATAATTATTTAGCGCGAGGGTGAGTTCGTAATCGAGTTTTTAGAGTTTTGGGCGAATTGGGCCTAGAGTGTGAATAGTATTGGGCTTTTGGGGTTTGTGAGCAGTAATAATCCTATGTGGATGAATGTAGTAAGCTTGGATTAAATTGTAAGGCTAGGATGAGTCCTTGTGAGTTAGTAAGAATGGATGGCCAAGATTGAGTGGATTGGAATATAAGAGATAACACTACAACTTTTTGAAACACTATTCATTTCTTTTTGAGAAGCAAGAAAACGTGAGAAGAAGAGGAGAAGAGAAGGAGAAGAGCAAGAGAGCTAGGGCTTGGGATTGAAGCTTGAAGATTGCTAGAGAACTTGGATTTCAAGGTAAGAGAGTTAGTATTACATGATTACAAGTGATTGAGAAGGGGAGAATGTCTATTTCTCCATCCCAAACTTCTCCTCACTTTGTCTAGGTTTTGTTAGAGAGTTTTTATGGTTTAAAGCTGTAAATGATTATGTTTTGCTTGATTGAATGCTAAGTGATGTTGTTAGCATGATTTGTTGGAGTTATTGTGTTGGAGTTCATAAGAAAAGTTTTGGAAAAATAAGGTTTTGAACCCTAATTTCTATGCTTGATGCAATCTTTGTTTGTGATGGTTTATAAATGATGTTTTATGATGGAAAGTTGTTTTTAACAAGTTCTGGAACTTGGGTAACTTTGAATGGGCTGAAATGGTGGAAAAATCACATTTTTATGACTGTGTACTGATACGGTCGCTTGTAGCGACGGAACCTCGCTTGTAGCGACCAGGCAGGATTATTCCCTGCCTAACCGCGCTTGTAGCGACTACACTGGCGCTTGTAGCGACCAGGCTCGCTTGTAGCGACCGAAGGTTCGCTTGTAGCGACCAAGCAGGATGATTCCCTGCCTATGCTCGCTTGTAGCGACCGATGGTTCGCTTGTAGCGACCAACCCTGAACAGGCCTTCTTGTTGAGTTGTTCTGGAGGTCCTGGTGCGCGCGGAGATGTCTTTTTGATACTGGATTTTTATAATACATTTTTGGAAACCTTGCCCACCATTTTAATCCATTCCTAATGTTTTTCTAAAGATGATTTGTTTTCAAGAAAGTTTTGGAGTAAAACCCTAACAAGTGTGTGTGGGTTATCAAAGTGTGTGGGTTTCCCTTTGAAACCCTTATGGGTGAGAGTTTGATATGATTTGATTGGTTTAGTTGAGATTGATGAACATGGTCGAGTAATACATGTTGTGCCTTATGATATGGCCATGAGAGCTTAGTGTTCGTGTTTGTTGTTGTTGTGATAATTACCAGAGAGCTGATAATTAGTTGTGTTAGTAAGTATAGTGATAAGAGTATCATATATTTGCTAAGTAATTCATCATGCATTTCATGATTGTATGATACCCGGAACGGGTTATTCGATGATATCCGTGAGCGGATATGAAATCCAAGAGAGCTTGGTTATCAAGAGAGCTTGATAAGGATATAAGTTTATCCAAAATGATTTGGTACCACATGCATTAGTGAATGCATTTCGAGGCATGCATCCTTTGTGACATTAGTGTTCATTTAGGAATTATGTGTGCATAATGGTTGTTATGTGGTAATTGTTATTGATGAGTTTGTGCATTGACAATTACATTGCTGTGTTTTAGTTATTGATGAGCCTTGTGCTTTGTGCTTTGATATGTATAATAATGCGTTATTAATACATGTTTATTGTTTTGTGATACTAACACTCTCTGTTTTGTGTTATGTGCTGGATCTTTGGGGATCCAGATTATCAGGTTGGCGAGGCTATCGTTGAGGAATAGCCCTTTGCTGTTTAGGAGCTTTTGTAGTGGTAAGGGCATAGCTTAGCTATCCTTACATTTTGGTACTAGGTGTTGTATCCTAGTTAGAGTCTAGTGCTCTGATATTTGTAACACTATCTTGGGGGTATCTGAACTCGTATGTATGAATTTGGCAATGGCTTGTTGTAGAATTGCCTCTTTTGAAAATATTATGTATATATTTTTGTGTAATATATGCAAGCTTAATTATAAGCATTTGTTTTGTTGTTTTCCGCTGCTGTGTTTGTGAATCAAATATGTTTTTGATTTCAGGTGATGTTTTATGAAAATGAGTTTCTTAATGTTGTAACTTCCTATGGCCTTAACGTTTTCTTTTATTAAAGTTAATAATCGGCGGTTAAGGGTTAGGGTGTTACAGTACCTGAATAAGATCACCTAGCTTAGGTATCGACCTCTAGAAGCAGTACCTAGAATAGATCACCTCCCCCAGTGTATCGACCTTCAGTGTTAGCGGCTGAATAAGATCACAGCTCGTTAGGAATCGACATTCAGAAGCAGTGCCTGAATAAGATCACCTAGCTTAGGTATCGACCTCTAGAAGCAATACCTAGATAAGATCACCTACCTCATTGTTCCACCTCTAGAAGCAGTACCTAGAGTAAACCTCCATCTTAGGTATCGACCTCTAGAAGCAGTACCTAGATAAGATCACCTACCTCAATGTTCCACCTCTAGTGACATCCTAGAGTAAATCACCACCCTCAGGAATCGACCTCTAGAAGCAGTGCCTAGATAAGATTACCTTCATTCCCCAGTGGATCTACCTCCAGTGTTAGCGGCTGGATGCGATCAACCCCTACCAACCATTGCATTTGCATTTCGCGAAGGACAAAATTCGGGTCCTTCTTTTTCTTTTTACTTAATTGATCTCCGCAAAGAGTTCATGAGATGCCCTCGGCACTCACGCACTCTATGCGAAGACACAATTAAGTAGGGGCAGCTGTAGTACCCTAATTTTGTCCTACGCATTTTAAAACAAAAATCAAAAAAAAAATCAAAGAGGGGAAAAAAAGTCAAAAGTCAACAAAAGTCAACAGAAAAGTCAACTTTTCAAAATTGAGGACTTCGCAATGCGAAGCTCACTTCGCACTGCGAAGTCTGCGATTTTTCTGCAGATTTTTGGTTTCTTGGATTTAATTCCAGAATTTGTTGCATATCATTTCCATAATTATTTTAGGTAGCATTCATGGCTAATTGGGCCAAGCAAAGCCAGAGTTGAAGGACTTGCCATTAATGCCAAGGTTGGAAGCTTTTTCTTCCAACCTAGCATGTGACAAGCAAGTGGGCTTGCCCTTGGGCAGCTCTAGTCCCTCCCATGTGACCTGTTAACCACCACAAGGTTGCCAGCCACCTGCTTGTGGACTTTCCTCCTGCTTGCTGCCCCCAAAACCAGTCAAACTAGCTGGGTTTTTTTTCACTTGAAAAGCCATGATTGCTACTCTGTTTTTGCAGCAGCTTTTCACCCTCTCACACCAGCCATAAGTAGCCTTTTCATCCCTCAATCTCTGCACAATACAGTGCACGTTTTTATTGATCAACCATTGAGATTGCAAGGATTGATCCCCAAGCATTAGCCAATTGCAAATCAGCTTTGTTCTTCATCATTACCTTCTAGAATAAGTTGAATTTGTGGCTGAAATCAAGCTGTATCTTGCCCCTTGGTACAAGGCAGGGTTGCCTCTATCCATTGGCATTTAATGCAAAGGGATTCAGCTTAATCTTGGCCACAAGTCAGCTGAATTTTGGGATTGTGTAATGATGACAAAGATTTGGTTTTGGCCTATAAATAGGAGGCAATGCCCAAGGTTACAAGAACTTGAAAAAAACACAGTTAACACAGCATTCAAAGAGCAGAAACTCTACTCATTTCAACCTACAAATCTCCACAAACAACCAGAAAAAACCAATCCACACAAAGCATTACAAAGTTCCAAAACCATCACCAATATTCAAACCTTTTGCACAAGCCTTCAATCAATACAAACCAAGTGCAGCTGGAGCTTTGCTAAGGAGTTCTGTAAGTTACTAAGCTCTTTATCTTGCATTTTCAATTGTGTTTGCATAGCCATTTTGGCTCAAAACTCTTTGTCCTAAAAAACCCCTTTTGAATTCCAAAGAAATCCCAAGGTTTTCAAAACATCAAAACTGGTTTGTCCAACCTTTTTCACCCCAAAAACTCAAAGCTTTTCACCCATCTATAAGGTCTTGAGTGTGTTCAGAAGTTGTTTCTGAACAAAAGTTCAGAAACAGCTTCTGAACCCAAAATTTCGCATGCTTCGCAGTGCGAAGTCATGGTCGCAGTGCGACCATGACAGAACTCAGAACCTGAGTTTTTGCATCAAACCAACCAATTTTTGAGGTTCTAGCCCCAGAGCTCAGAACCTAAGAGTTTTTAAACCTCTGTTCTTCAAACCATAACAAGGTTTTTGCATAATTTTGGCAAAATCACAAGTTCGTATAACCATTTTGTGGGTAACTTGCAAAGCAAGTTATGTTCCCAAATTTTCCAAAACCACATGAACAAACAAGCTATGTTCAGCTTTTCAATCTAAACTTGAACAATAAATATTGTTCATGATGTTCAAAATTCAAAGATGAACATACACCGTTTACGTTCGCATTTTCGCAAAATGAGACGAACTTGCGCGCTTTCTAGCAAATTTGCTAAACCTTCCCATTTTGGGTTTTCAAACCAAATGTTTTGACGTACCTTGGGATTTCTAAAGAATTCAATCCAAAAACATGAATGAAAAAGGGATGGTGTGACGTATGTCTCTCCATCGCCCCGATTGTACGAATGCGTGACGTATGTCTCGTCGCTCGGACAATCGTCATTCCTTTTTTTAATATGTACAACCCTAACCAAACCAAATCTTGGCCCCTTGTGGTCAATCCAAGCCTTTTGGTCCCCCGTTGGCCATTAGACTCAACCCCTCGACTCGTTAGAGTCCACTCGGTCAATGTTCGACTCGTCCGAGTCCATTGTACCCGTTCTTGATCTCAGTGGATCAATCGAACAATCGCCCGACTCTTCGGAGTCCACTCGGTCAATGTTTGACTTATATGAGTCCATTGCACCTCCCTTGGTCCCATAGCGACCAATTCAACCCTCTACCCTAACGGACGTACCTTTTAACAATTCTAATGTGATTCGCGAACGAACGCTTAATAAGTCTCCAAGTGCGAGCATACAAGCTACGTTTAATCGCAAGAATTCGGTTAAAACATCGTCCATTTAAAATCAACCAACACACATACGTTTTTCTACCAAAGAACTACGTATGCTTTGAATTCTCCGACTACCGGGAGATACGTAGGAGCAAGATCGACATCTTGTCAAGCACAATAATAATAAAAACTTTTTCTTCGTTTGTTTTTATCTCTTTCCCCCCCTTTTATTATATTTTTAACATAAATGAACATGCACGCAAAGTATTAAAAAACAATTCAAGCTTTAACCAAATAGAAGGTTCCCGTTGAGTACAACGGACGTAAGGGGTGCTAATACCTTCCCCTCACGTAACCGACTCCCGAACCCGACAATGGTTGCGATGACCTAATCCTTATCCTCATCGTCAAAAGGGTTTTATTATCGTTTCCCTTTACAAATAAAAAAAACTTAAGGGTTTATCAACGTTCCCTTTACACAAAAACTTTGGTGGCGGCTTCACAAAGGCACCTCCGAGCGTTCGAGGACGACCTCGGAGGATTTGCGCGTCTTTTTCCCGAGGAAAAAAACGAGGTGCGCACAGGTGCTATGGTTGTGTTATTCTGCTGGTCTGAGAAGTGTCACTGATGTTACTGATGTGTATGGTGCTGTGATGGTTGTTTGTAACCTCTGTTGTTTTTTGTTCTTTCTACTCCTGGTGATTGCATGATTGTTTTTGTCAAGATTGTTTGGCTAAAAAGGGGGAGAAAAGTATAGTTGTTTCAGAAGAAGTTCTCAGTAGTTCAGGGGGAGTCTATGTGTTCAGGGGGAGTTGTTTATGTGTCTCTGTTTCAGAGTGTTGTTCCTGAGTGTCTGGTTCAGAGGCAGTTCAGGGGGAGTTTGAAATTCTGGCTGTTCTAGTTCTGAACCAGTAAAACAGAGTATGAAAACTAACAGTTCAGAAGCAGAAATTTAAAGTGCAGAAAGTAAAGGAACACAATGAATTTGTTAACCCAGTTCGGTGCATACCTCACCTACTCTGGGGGATACCAATCCAGGAAGGAAATCCACTAAGTAGTATTAATTATAAGACTCTAAACACAGCCCCTATTTTTCAGTCTTATCACTTAATCACTACCCGTCTAGACTTCTACCTAGGAAACCACCTAGATATAAGAACCCACTTACTTCCTAACCAAGCAACCACAGCCCAGTGATTGTAAACTCTTCAATAAAAAACAAATACGATGAAGACACTCTTCAACAGAACAGAAACATCATTCGTACTTAAAAGCTTAGAATGATTTACAACTCAAAACACCTAAACCAACTCAAACAGATGAGTGGTGTACAAAACAAAGCCAAAGCTTACACAGATAAAAACACTAAAACACTTTGTCGCGTCGAATTTCGGATGTCAAGCTATTGACTAGCATTGAATCACTAAATTTAAATCACGACTGAACTTTTAATTTTTCGGGGAAAAAGGAAAAAAGTTCTAAATTACCTTGAAAAGAGATTTTAGGTTCGAAAGTCGATTATGCGAGGGGAAGGTATTAGCACCCCTCACATCCGTTGTACTCAACGGGAACCTCTTAGTTGGCTTAGGCTAAAAATGTTTCTTTTGACGTTTTGCTTGCACGCTTAATTATATATATATATATGCAAATGAACAAGTAAATAAAATGTGAGGTGAAGAAAGAGATAATAACAAACGAAATTGAAAAAAAGGAAAAAAAAGATTGTTTATTAATGGGCTTGACAAGACGTCGGTCTTGCTCCTACGTATCTCCCGGTAGTCGGAGAATTCAAAGCGTACGTAGTTCTTGAGAAAGAATTATTTGAAAACGCGCAAAGGCGTAAAAAGCTTAAAAAAGGTGAAAGACAGACGCTAAGGCGATAAACTCGCGCAAGGCGTAAATGTTTAAGGAAAAAAGACTGACGCACGGAGGCGTAAAAGGTTTGAAAATAAAGACAAACGCACGGAGGCGTATAAACGTTGAAAATAAATGAAACGCACGGAGGCGTTAAATTCACGCAAGGCGTAAATGTTTTAAAATTAACGCGCAAAGGCGCGAAAGGTTTGGATTGGCCATAATGGCCAAGATTGATGAGTTGGATTCACTTCGAAAATAGAATGACGATTGTCCGAGCAACGAGACATACGTCAAGCGTTCGTACAACCGGGGAAAGGAGAGACATACGTCAAACCACCCTTTTTCATTCAAGTTTTGTTTAAAACGTATTTTTTTGGGAAGCTAGAAAAGAATGACGATCGTTTAAGCAACGAGACATACGTCAAGTGTTTATCCGATCGGGGAAAGGAAAGACATACGTCAAACCACCCTTTTTCATTCAAGTTTCGCTTGAATTTTTATGAAAATGTATTAACTAAAAAACGCTCGTTTCTTAGAACTTAAATAAAATAAAATAAAAGAAAAGAAATTGTTCAAATTAGTTGTTGCAACCAAAATGAACAAGTTTATCGCTTAATGAAAAAAGTTTTTGATGTTTTGGATTTTTTTTATTTGGAGTTAAAAAAGAAAAAAAAATGCGGTGAAATAAACTAAACGCGAGGAATTAAATAAAACGATCGTTGGATTTAAATATAAAAGGTTTTTATTTATCATGGATTGAATTATAAAAAATAATAAAAGAACAATGCATATTTATATATATATGTTCCTAAATGTACATATAAATGACATAAAGAAAAAATAAAATGAATAAAAAGAAATAAAAATAAAAAAATGAATGCATATGATAAATGATAGGTAAATAAGTAAATGAGATGCAAAAAACAATAAAACGATAAAAAGAAATAAATAACAAAAAGAAAAAAAATAAATTTGCAAAGAAAATAAAAGAAATAAAAATTTGGGAGGTGTAAAAATTAAAACTAGGGGTGTTAGTAGTAAAAATTAAATCAGATTTAAAAGAAAAGGCCCAAAAAGCATTGGGCTTTCGTAAATTAATCTGGGCCGTCTGATTAATCAGACGGCCCTGATCAAACACAGGGAACTAAAAATCAGGGCCCCATGATTAAAATCAAAGGGCCTGGAGAGCGTGGGTGTACGCTAACGCGTACACCCTGCCTCACTGAAACGGGGAGGGGTATAAATACCCTTCTCCCCTCATTTTTCTTCATTCCTCACAAATTTTCTCTCTCTTTCTCTTCTTTCTTAGCCTGGCCGATTTCACCCTCTCCCTTCTCTCTAGAATATGCGGCCGTGAACAGTGCTCCGGCGTGGTGGCCGGAGGTGGCACCACCGCGCCGGAGACCTAAAATCCTCCCTTTTTCAAATTTTTTTCTCTTTTCTAATATCCTTTTTGCTTCTGAACTCAAATCCGAACTTAGATTTCTCTAAATCTCCTCCAAACTCTCTAGATCTAGACTTAAAAACAAAGAAAAAATTTTACCCTTTTCTCTTCTCTTTGCTTTGAGTACGGCTTTGTGCTCGTCCTTTGCGTGTGTGTGCGTGTTTTGGGTTCGTGTGGTGTGTGGTGTGCGTATGGTAAGCTGTTAGTGTGCGTGAGTATGTGTGTGTTGAGGGTTTGTGAAGCTTGCGTGAGTTCTGTGAGTATGTGACCGTGTGTGTGTGTGGTTGTGTTGAGTTTTTTGGGGTGGGTGGTGAAAAAACGTGTGTATTAGTTTGTGTATGTGGTACTGTTTGCGGCTTAGTTGTTGTGTTAGAGGAAGAGGAAAGAAAAAAACGTGTTTTGGTGTTAGGTTGCTGGTGCGAAAATGGCTTGGTGATGATTTGTGGTTATTTGCGAAAATGGCTTGGTGATGATTTGTGGTTATGTTTGTGTTGCTGGAAAATATTGGTTCTTAAAACTTCTTCTTCTTTTTTTTCTGTTCTAAATTTTTTCTGTGTATTTGCTGTTGTGCTTGATTCTGTTTTATAGATGAACATTAAGCTGCTTGTCAGCTTAATGACTCATCTAAATGCAAGTTGATCTGGTTTTTTGAGATAAGATTTCTGCAATGCATTAAATGGGAAAGTGATCTTGCTGGATTTGGGGGATTTTGTGATGATGATTTGGATGAGATTGAAGGTTTGTGATGATGAAAACCCAGGTTTGGGGCGCAGCTACAGTGCTGGCCTGGCTGTGTTGGACTGGATTTTTGACCTTGGACTTTTTTGGACAAAAATGTAAAAAATAATAATAGTAAAAGTAAAAATAATAAAAAATGATAATAATAAAAATTAAAATAAAATTAATGATAATAATAAAAAACTGAAATTAAAAGTAAAAATAAAAAGGGATAAAAAATAAAATTAATAAACGGAACAAAAATTGACATGAGGTATTTTAAAATACCTCCCTGCCGAAATTTCGTCTGAAACGACGAAAATTCTCGGCCCTAAAAAAAACGCGTAAAACGAGACAATAAATAAAACGAGACGAAAACGGGTCAAAAAATGGGGTATGACACACTTAATCTCTGATTTCTGGTTTTTGACTCAATCCTCTAATTCTACAAAGCAGCACGTCTTCTTAAATAGGCTTCAGCAGCTCTCATAAATCTGAACCAAATATTCTTCAATTGATATGATTCTGAAATATTTTAGAAGCTCAAAGAAGAAAGTATATTTCTGAATTATATTTTACAAAGATCCTTTGAAAATATATTCATCAATAAACACGAAGCCAATCTTTAATGAGATCTTCACACATAATTATCAGCCTTCTGGAAACTTCAGCATGAATAAATCTTCAATAAATCTACAAGAGATACGCACAGAATTAATAAAAAAGAATACAGAAATCCAGCTTCTGAAATAAGCTTCTGAAGTTCAGCTTCTGAAGGTCAACGCTGGTCAATGTCTGAAGGCAGCTTCTGAAGGTCCACGCTGGTCAACGTATGAACAGTGCGTCTGAAGACCCTACCAGCATCTCATGAACAGTTCCTGCATCTGAAGGCCATTCCAGCTTCTGAAACTTCTCAAATCCATTTTCCAGCTTCTGAAGACCCAAAATAACATCTGAGGACGCTTGCTTGCATACTTTGATTTTACCAAACATTTAGCCAACATTCAAATCTCCAACAGTCTCCCCCTTTGGCAAATTTTTGGCTAAAATCAAATAAACCACAAAGATAGCTTCTTCACTCTTCAAAATAAAACAACCATGAAGAACTACACACAATTAAACATAGCCACAGAGTCAGCAGCGGATAAATAGCTATGTTTTAACACAAACAACTTCAGTTCAGCTTCTGAGAAACCACAACACATCCTGAAGCACACACACAACTTCTCAGTTTCTGGAGTACACAAAAAAAAACTCCTCCTGAGGAACAACTAACTTACACAACACTCAGGAACTCTCCTCCTGAAGCAAACAGATCAGCAATCACACAAATTTCTCCCCCTTTTTAGCCAAACAAGTTTGTCAAAACACCAGCAAACATCAGCAAACACCAGGAGCAAGAAACACAACACAGAACACAAAGAAAAACTAGCAGCTCAGGACTCAGCACAGGACAAACAGAACCACTCAGAATCCATACACAAAAGAACAACCACAACTGTAGAGAACAACACAAATGCAGACCAGAAACACAAACAGAAAATCCAGGACTTCATTCACAAACCTGACAGTCTTCAGACTCAACATCAGAACTTGCTTAGTCTTCATTAGACACAACACCAGATGCTTCTCAGTTGATGTGTGCCTCAGGCACATTCAGAACCTTCTTCCCAGCAATCTGCTTTCCAAGTTCAGCAATTCTCTTCTGAACACAGGACACACCATCTTCAGACTTACTAGAAACTAGTGCTTTCTGAACAGGAACAGGAACCAACACTTTGCTCCAAACTTTAGATGGTCCAGCACCTGAACTCTTCTGTGCTACAAGAATGGGCTTGCTGTCAGCAGCAACAGCCTTTCCTTTCCCTTTGTTCAGCCTCTGAGCAACACTTGCACACTTTGGTCTCCATTCTTTCTCGACCTTGCTTTTGTTCATAACTGGTTCCACTTTTCTGTGATGAAAATGCTTGGGATATCCATGCAGCTTGTAACAAAAAGGTTTAATGTGACCCTTTTTACCACAATGATGACATACCCAAGGATGAGTTTTCTTCTTGTCTTTAGATTCCTGAGGTTTGTTCTTAGGTTTTCTCATCAGTGGAACATGAGTAGCAGCAGGTATGAACCTCTTAGCAGGTTTTTGTTGTTTGATGTTCAGATTCTGATCATTAAACCCAATTCCATTTGGTTTTCCCTGATTCTGATTCTCCAAAATTTCTTCCAGCACATCAGTAGCAGAATTCATCATTCTGACTTGCTTCTTCATCTGATCAAGTTGAGAATTCAGTTGAATTACCTCATTACTGAGAACAGAAATCTTCTCTAAATGTTCACCCCTTTCAATCTGAAGTTGAGTGTTAATTTTCTTCTGTTCTTCCATCTGCTTACACACTTCATCAAATTGATATTGCATCTTCTTGCAAAAAGCAGCAGGATCTTTGTAATAGGTAGCCAGATCTTCACAGGATGATTCTCCATCACTTGACTCAGACTCTGAAGAAGTTTCTGAAACCTTAACTTTATCATCAGACCAGAATTTACCAGTTAAAGCAGTGACAGACTCCACCTCTCCTTCTGAGTCATCTTCATCAGACCAAGACACAGTCAGACTCTTCTTTTGTTTCTTGAGGTAATTAGGACATTCTAACTTGACATGACCATAACCCTCACACTCATAGCACTGAACTCTATTTGACTGATTGCTCTTCTCATCAGTTCTTGACTTCTGCTTCAGGAACTTCTTAAATTGTTTACTCAGTAACACAAGAGCTTCTGATGAGCTATCATCATCCACACTTTTAGTATCTACTACAAATGCAATACCTTTACCCTTCTTATCAATTCTGCTTATTTCAAAGTTCTGAAGAGACCCAATCAATTCCTCAACCTTCATGCTGGAGATGTCATGAGCTTCTTCAATAGCAGTCACCTTCATATCAAACCTCTTGGGTAGGGATATGAGAATTTTCCTAACAAGCTTCTCATCTGATACTTTTTCTCCAAGTGATTCAAAAGAGTTAGCCATGTCCAGAATATTCATGTAAAAGTCTTGGATGTTCTCATCCTCCAGCATTCTGAGATTTTCAAATTTTGTGGTCAGAAGCTGAAGTCTGGACAGTTTAACCTTTGAAGTTCCTTCATGAGTAATCTTGAGAATCTCCCAGGCATCCTTGGCAATTGTGCACTGCTTGATCATCCTGAATATATTCTTGTCCACTCCATTGAATATAGCATTCAGGGCTTTGGAATTTGCATGTGACAAAGCATCTTCATCTTTGGTCCAATCTTCCTCTGGTTTCAAAACACCTGTCTTCTTACCATCTTTGTCAGTCACAACTGGATGTTCCCAACCCTTCAGAACAGCTTTCCAGGTTTTGCTATCTATTGATTTAAGGAAAGCACTCATGCGTGATTTCCAATAATCATAGTTGGTCCCATCAAGCAAAGGTGGCCTGTTAACAAATCCTCCTTCTTTCTCCATTCTTGCCAGAAAAGTCTTCCCTGGAACTCACCCAATAACAGAGAGGGTGCCTGCTCTAATGCCAATTGAAATTTTGGCTGTTCTGGTTCTAAACCAGTAAAACAGAGTATGAAAACTAACAGTTCAGAAGCAGAAATTTAAAGTGCAGAAAGTAAAGGAACACAATGAATTTGTTAACCCAGTTCGGTGCAAACCTCACCTACTCTGGGGGATACCAATCCAGGAAGGAAATCCACTAAGTAGTATTAATTCTAAGACTCTAAACACAGCCCCTGTTTTTCAGTCTTATGACTTAATCACTACCCGTCTAGACTTCTACCTAGGAAACCACCTAGATATAAGAACCCACTTACTTCCTAACCAAGCAACCACAACCCAGTGATTGTAAACTCTTCAATAAAAAACAAATACGATGAAGTCACTCTTCAACAGAACAGAAACATCATTCGTACTTAAAAACTTAGAATGATTTACAACTCAAAACAGCTAAACCAACTCAAACAGATGAGTGGTGTACAAAACAAAGCCTAAGCTTACACAGACAAAAACACTAAAACACTTAATCTCTGATTTCTGGTTTTTGACTCAATCCTATAATTCTACAAAGCAGCACGTCTTCTTAAATAGGCTTCAGCAGCTCTCATAAATCTGAACCAAATATTCTTCAATTGATATGATTCTGAAATATTTTAGAAGCTCAAAGAAGAAAGTATATTTCTGAATTATATTTTACAAAGATCCTTTGAAAATATATTCATCAATAAACACGAAGCCAATCTTTAATGAGATCTTCACACATAATTATCAGCCTTCTGGAAACTTCAGCATGAATAAATCTTCAATAAATCTACAGGAGATACGCACAGAATTAATCAGAAAGAATACAGAAATCCAGCTTCTGAAATCAGCTTCTAAAGTTCAGCTTCTGAAAGTCAACGCTGGTCAACGTCTGAAGGCAGCTTCTGAAGGTCAACGCTGGTCAACGTCTGAACAGTGCGTCTGAAGACCCTGCCAGCGTCTGATGAACAGTTCCTGCGTCTGAAGGTCATTTCTGCGTCTGAAGGCAATTCCAGCTTCTGAAACTTCTCAAATCCATTTTCCAGCTTCTGAAGACCCAAAATAACATTTGAGGACGCTTGCTTGCATACTTTGATTTTACCAAACATTTAGCCAACATTCAAATCTCCAACAGAGTTTCTGTTTGTTCCTGAATGTCATGTTTCAGGGGGAGTATATTTGTTTCTTGATTAAGTTCAGAACTGGAAGAAGTGTTTCCTGATTAAAAGTTCAGAACTGGAAGCTGATGTGTTTCAGGGGGAGAAGCTGTATTTCAGAAGCTGCTGCTATTTGTGTGGAACGTAGTGTTTTATCCGCTGCTGACTCTGTTGCTGCTATGTTTGTGTTTTGTTAAGTAAAGAATTTGCTTTGTGTATCTCTCTGTGCTCAAATTGATTTTAGCCAAAAATTTGCCAAAGGGGGAGATTGTTGGATATTTGGTTGTTGGCTTCATGTTTGCTAAAATTAAATATGCAAGCAATATGTGCGTCTTCAGAAGTTGATCCTCATTTGTGAACAGTACTTCAGAAGTTGGGTATTTCAGAAGCTGAACAGTACTTCAGAAGCTGGTACTTCAGAAGCTGAACAGTACTTCAGAAGCTGAACCTTCAGAAGCTGATGTTCAGACGCTGAACAGTACTTCAGACGCTGACCTTCGGAAGCAACCTTCAGAAGCTGAAATGTTCAGACGCAGACTTCAGAAGCAACCTTCAGAAGCTGGTTTTCTGTGTGCTGTTTTTCACGCCTTGGAGTGTTTATTTTCTCATGTGATTTATTGAAGATTTAATTGAAGAATTCTCCAAGCTGCGTTTCTAGAAGGAAGAAGAATTTCGCAAGATATTTTCTGAAGATTGGATTCAATTATTTGTGAATATATTTTCAAAGAAATCTTTGGAAAATATATTTCTGGAAAATAAATTGCTTCTCTACGTTTCTAAAGTATTTTGGAAATATATCTTTGAAGGATTTGGCTCAAGTTAATGTTGCTGCTGAAGCTATAAATAGAGGACGCTGTCATTGAAGAAAATCAACTCAACCAAAGTTGTCATTGAAATAGTATTCTTAGGTTTTGAGTCTGTGAGCTTTGTGCTTTGTTTCTGTACACCACTCAATTGTTAGAGTTGGTATGTTTTATTCAGTTGTAATCACTTGAAGCTATTAAGCAAAAGTGAATGTTTATGTTTTGAAGAGTGTCTTCATCTTTGTTTGTTTAGAGTCTGATAATCACTGGGGCAGTGATTAACTGAGGGAAGTGAGATGGGATCTCAGGTCTAGGAGTTCCTAGGTTGAAGTCAATACAGGTAGTGATTAAGTGAGAAGGCTGTGAAACAGGGGCTGTTCACATAGGACTTCAAATTGATATTATCATAGTGGATTTCCTTCTTGGCTTGGTAGCCTCCAGACGTAGGTGTGTTTGTCACCGAACTGGGTTAACAAATCACTTGTGCATTTTACTTTCGGTCTGTTTTATTCTGCTTCTGAACTACTGTTTTGCATACTCTGTTTTACTTCACCAGTACTCTATTTTACGTTCAGAACCAGGTCCTGCCAGGAATTTCACAACAACTAACACAAAATGAGGAAAGGTCTTAATTTGATGTAGAAATATTACAATGACTCAAGACTAATTTCATATTATGATTATTTGGATGACCTAGACGTAAATGCCACAAGTAATGTGCATTATGAGAAACGGGAATGCTATTTACATAATTATTTGAAGAATACATGGTATTAACAAATGGTGCAAAAGAATGAACAGAGGATTTAGCAGAGGACAGAGAGCTGTTGGGAAACTCATAGAGTCCATCAGATCCAACATAGCCTCGTAGTAGAATATCATATGTGTCCTGAGATTTCACAAGACACTCATTAGCATGAAACTGAAAATAAACTCCATTGTCTTTGGCAAATTTACTGACACTAATGAGATTTTTGGTGATAGTGGGAACATGTAAAAGATTGTGAAGAACAAAATTGGCGTGAGATTGTGTGGGAGAGGGAAAAACACTAGAACCAGAGGTTTGCATGCAAACCTTGACCATTTCCAATGAAAATCTGGTCAGGACCTTCAAAAGGAGTGAGTTGTTGAATGTTGCGTGCATCTCCAGTTACATGAAAAGATGCTCCTGAATCTGGAAACCAGGAATTAGAACCAGAAGCTGAAGAGTTGGTGAGAAAAGCACTAGCATGAGGAGGATAAGTAGTTGGCATGCGTTGCTGAGCTTGTGGTCTAGTTCAAGTATGTGAAGGAGGATAGTAACCATAGCCAGGGGAAGGAGCTGAATAGCTCCCAAAGCCGTGAGACGATCCAAACAGTTCTGCATTAGAATGAGAAAACCCTTGATATTGCTGAGAAACTGGAGGTTGGAAGCTTTGGTTGAATCTATGCCAGCAGGTTGAAGCTAAGTGTCCAAACTTGAACCACACTTGACATTGCACATTAGCTAAACGTCCACCTCTACCTCCACGCCCACAGCTACTTCTACCACCACGTCCTCCTCCGAAGCTTGGATTGTAGGGAGGAGTAGGGTGAAGGACATGAGGTTCAGGTTGAGGGGAAGAAGAGTCAGACTCACCTTGAGTGGGTGAAGAAGGAGCATGAGTGAGGTTGAGAGATGCAGCATTTGAAATAGTCTTCTTCTTAAACTTATCTAGACATAATTCATGAGCAAGCAGAAGAGCTTCAACTTCATCAATATCCATGAACTCAAACTTGCTTTCAACACAGAAACCACAAGAGCATAATCTTGAGACAATCCCTCTAAAATAACATCAATATGCTGGTTCATTGGAATCGGATCTCCAATGGAAGCTAGAGAATCTGCAATGGTGCGTATGCGAAGGAGATATTCTTTGATTATGGAAGATTCAAGAGAACACGAACGAAGCTTAACGCGAAGATGACGCGTTTTCGCTCGTGTTTGCTTCTGAAAGTAAGCGAACAACTTGTCCCAAAGCTCGTAAGCATGATTCGAACCAAGAACGCACGCTAGAATCTCCTTCGTTAACGTTGATTGCAACCACGAGAGAAACATCTGATCTCGGAGACGCCACGACAAATACGCCGGATTCACTTTACCAGATCGGCGATCTTCATCAGTGAGAAATTGCACAGGAATTTCAGGACAAACTACAAAGTGTGTGAGATCATGAGCATTGATATACAGTTCGATTTGCTGTCGCCAGAGATGAAAGTTTTGTTCATCAAGCTTTTCGCTGATTTTGAGAGAGAAATGGAGCAAAGATGGAGAAGACGAAGGCGCAACCGATTGCAACGGTGAAGTTTGAATCGAAGCCGCCGTAGGTGACGGAGGAGGTGGTGGTGGTGGTGGTGGTGGCGGTGTTGAGAGATTCGCCATGGATGAAATCTAGCTCTGTGATACCATGTTAGAATTAGAAGAAAGCGTAAAACTGAATTTCATTGATTTTATTGAGTATATGAATTATGTTACAAACCACAGCATTTATAGTAGCTAGTGGTGACCTGCTACTGCAGGTTCCTTTTCAAAGGTAACTGGCACATGCCAGTAAGCTTAAGAGCTGGCAACAGCTGTCATAACTAACTCTAAGAGTTTAGTTATGACTAATCTAATACAAGCTTAATTCACTAACTAACTACTTGCTAGGTGTACTCTAATAATCTCCAATGAAGTGTTGCTCCATTATAACGATTGGAAGGCCGTTGATTTTGTCGCATAATGGCTGCTGAGAATGAAATAGAGAACACAAATTTACTACAACCAAATACAATTTTTTTATGGTCAAATCATTTTTTTTTATAACTCTTTATGTTGATTTTTTTTTTTTTGAGTTTAGCTTTTCTTCATTCAAATACGAATCTTTTAGGCATTTTGTTGTGTTAGTGGATAAAATGTAACAATCCTTTTGACTGGCATGAGTGGTAAATTTTTCTTACTCTATGCAGATATCATAAGTGTGCGCTCTCGGAAAAAAACGCAAACCTCGAGCGTTGTCGCGTCGAATTTCGGATATCAAGCTATTGAGAAGCGTTGAATCACTAATTTTAAATCACGACTGAACTTTTAATTTTTCGGGGAAAAAGGAAAAAAAGTTCGAAATTACCTTTAAAAAGAGATTTTAGGTTCGAGAGTCGATTATGCGAGGGGAAGGTATTAGCACCCCTCACATCCGTTGTACTCAACGGGAACCTCTTAGTCGACTTAGACTTAAAATGTTTTAAAAGTTTTGCTTGCGTGCTTGAACATATATAAAAGGGAAAAAGAAAATATGATACGAAGGAAAAAAGAAAGTTTTTATTAATGGGCTTGACAAGATGTGAATCCTGCTCCTACGTATCTCCCGGTAGTCGGAGAATTCAAAGCGCACGTAGTTCTTTGCAGGGTAGAAAAAATTTGTATGTTGGTTCGTTTTAATTATGAAAAGATTTGAAAACGCACAAAGGCGTAAAAATGTTTAAATGACGGACGCACATTAAGGCGATGGTAATCGCACAAGGCGTAAAAGCTGAAAAGATAAAAAGACAGGCGCACATTAAGGCGATAAACTCGCACAAGGCGTAAAAGGTTGAAAAGATAAAAAAGACGGGCGCACATTAAGGCGATAAACTCGCGCAAGGCGTAAAATGTTTGGAAAGATAAAAAGACAGGCGCACATTAAGGCGATAAACTCGCACAAGGCGTAAAAGTTTAAAAGATAAAAAGACGGGCGCACATTAAGGCGATAAACTCGCACAAGGCGTAAAAGGTTGAAAAGATAAAAAGACGGGTGCACATTAAGGCGATAAACTCGCGCAAGGCGTAAAAGGTTGAAAAGATAAAAAGACGGGCGCACATTAAGGCGATAAACTCGCACAAGGCGTAAAAGGTTGAAAAGATAAAAAGACGGGCGCACATTAAGGCGATAAACTCGCACAAGGCGTAAAAGGTTTGGAAAGACGCGCGAAGGCGCGAAAAGTTCGAATTGACCACGAGGGCCAAGAAAAGGTTCAACATGGTCACGGGGGACCAAAGAAATATTAAGATTGACCACGAGGGCCAAGAAAAGGTTTAAACGCGTTGGACGCGTCGAAAATAGAATGACGATTGCCCGAACGACGAGTCATACGTCACGCGTTCGTGCAACCGGGGTTTGGGGAGACATACGTCAAGCCATCCCTTTTTCATTCAAGTTCTCGCTTCGTTGAAACTCAAAGGTAATCTCAAAGGGACAAAACTTGGTTAGAAACTTAAAGGAAAGTTGTTAAAAAAGAATCACGAACATATTTGTTGTTTGAGTTTATTGAAAATCATGAACATAGCTTGTTACATAAGTTATTGGAACTCAAGAACAAGTGTGGTTCAAGTTTGAAAGATGAAAAAATCATGGAATTATGCATAACTTTGGAAAATGCACAAGTTCGGCTCAATTTTGAGCTTGGTTTAAAAAGTGAACAAGTTCGGCTCAAGTTCGTGTTTTGGTTAAAAATCATGAACAATGTCATTGTTCAAGTTTAGTTTTGAAGGAAAAGAACTTAGCTTATTGCTCAAGCCTGTTTTTGAAAATTTAAGAACATAACTTGTTTTGCAAGTTACTCAAAATTAATCGCACGAACTTGTGTAATTTCCAAAGACGTGCAAAATTATTGATGTGGTTTGAGCAAAAATAAGTTTTAACCCTCTTTAGGTTCTGAATCAGTGGTTAGAACCTCAAAAATCTGGCCTTTGGAAGCCTGATTCATGTTCTGAGTTTTACATACTTCGCAGAGCAACCAGAACTTGGCTCTGCGAAGTCAGGTTCTGATGTGGTCGCACTGCGAACATAACTTTGCTCTGCGAAGTATGCGAAAAATTGAACTCAGAAGCTGCTTCTGAATAGAAGTTCAGAAGCTGCTCCTGAGCAAGCTTCAGAACCTTAAGGGGGTTAAAAAGCTTTGCAAATTTGGAAGAAAAGGAGTATAACAACTCAGATTTAGTGCCTTGCCACTTTGAGATTCCTTTTGAGTTTCAAAAGGGTTTTTTTGCACAAAATGAAATTAAACAAACACAAATGATGCAAACAGCAAATAAAATGAAATATAGAGACTTTAGGATACTTACAGAACTCCTAGCAATGCTTGTGCAAGAGATAGGAAGTGGCTTGCTTGATTGATTTTGCAAAGTTGAGATATTTAGAGGTTATGGACAAATGACTCTAATTGGTTTTGCTTTGGGTATGAACTGCTTTTCTACTCTCTCAATGCTGCAATGCAATGTAAATTTCGTGTGAATTGAAGGTCTCTCCCTGTTTGTGCAAGGCATTCCTTTTATAGGCCAAAAACCAAATCTATGCAATGATGAACAAATCCTAGAAACTAGCTGATTTGTGGGCTAAATCCAGGCTAAATTGCTTTGCATTTAATGCTAAAGGATAGAAGTTACTTTGCCTTGTGCCAAGGGTCAAGACCTTGACTGATCTCAGCCACAAATGCAGCTGATCTTTGAATGCAATGATGAGAAAAAACTGAAAAAATAGGGCAGCTGCAATTGGGTGATTCTTGGGATCAATTCTTGCAATCTTGGAAGGTCAAGCAATGAAAACGTGTACTGCTATGTACAGAGAGGTTGGGGGAAGCAAAAAGAGCATGTGGGCTGGTGTGAGGAAGAAGAAAACCAGCTGAAAACAGGGCATACCAAACAGCTTTTTTGGGCAAGAAAACCACTTGTGTTTGACTGGTTTTGGTGGAGAAATAAGGAAGGAAAGGGGTCAAGCAGCTGGCTGGCAAGCTAAGGTTGCATGATAGGTCAATTGGGAGGGACAAGAGCTGACCAAGGGCAGCCAATTTGCTTGGGCACATGCTAGGTTGGAAGAAAATCTTTCTTTCCTTCACCTTTAATGTCACACATTAAATCTTGCTTTGCTGCATCATTTCAGCCCCAATTGGCAATAATAATAGTAATAATAATGATAGAGAGTAATAACAATAGCTAAAATGAAAACAAAAGCAAGAAAAATCAAAAAATAAAAAATCTGCAGAAATTTCGCAGGAGTCGCAGTGCGAAGGTCACTTCGCAGTGCGAACTCCCCTTTTTAGTATTTTTTTGTATTTTCTTTCAAATAAAACAAAATAAATAATAAAATATTAAAATGGAAAATGATAATGGTAATGGTAATAATGAAAGTGATAATGGAAAAATAGAATGATAATAATAATAAAGATGAAAAATAATAAAATGATGAAAAAGGTTAATAATATTAGTAATTAAAAATAATGATAATAAAACATTAATAATAATAATAAAAAGATAATAATGATATTATTAATGAAATATAACAACAATAATATTAATAATAATAATAATAATGATAATGATAATGATAATATTAATAAAATGATAGTAATGCTAAATGGTGATAAATGTAAATAAAATCCAATGACAAAAAATGAAATAATAAAAGGTAATAATAAGTGATGCAATAATAAAAGATAAAACAAAGAAAAATATGAGTCAAAAAATGGGGTATGACAAGCGTGTACGAACGCTCGAAATGAAAGTGCGGAGTCGCCACCAAAGTTTTTGTTTAAAGGGAACGTTGATAAACCCTTATGTTTTTTATTTTTAAAGGGAAACGATAATAAAACCCTTTGACGATGAGGAAAGGATGGTCATCGCAACCATTACCGGGTTCGGGAGTCAATTACACAAGGGGAAGGTATTAGCACCCCTCATGTCCGTTGTACTCAATGGGAACCTCCTAGTTAGTTAAGGCTACAAATGTTTTTAGAGTTTTGTTTGCATGCTTAAAGATATAAAGATAATAAAGAAGGGAGAAAAAGTTTATTTTTTATTATTGTGCTTGACAAGATGATGATCTTGCTCCTACGTATCTCCCGGTGCGATGGAGAATTCAAAGCTACGTAGTTCTTTGGTAGAAAAACGTATTTGTTGGTTATTTTTAAAGAACGATGTTTTTGATCGAATTCTTACGATTAAACATTTCTTGTATGCTCGTGCATGGGAGGCTTAAGCGTTTGTTTCGAATCGCGCTAGAATAGACAAAAACATGTTCGTTGGGAAAAAGAGGTTCGAATTGGCCGCGAGGGCCAAGAAAAGTTCAAATGACTCAAAGGAGTCGAGAATAGGTTCGATTGATCCAACGGGATCAAGAAAAAATTCAATGGACTCAACGGAGTCGAACATTGACTAAAATGACTCAACCGAGTCGAGAAAAGATTTGATTGATCCAACGGGATCAAGAAAGGGCTCAATGGACTCAACAGAGTCGAACATTGACTAAAATGACTCAACCGAGTCGAGAAAAGGTTCGATTGATCCAACGGGATCAAGCAAGGGTTCAATGGACTCAACGGAGTCGAACATTGAATCAAATGGTCAAGGGGGACCAAAAGGGTTTGAATTGACCACAAAGGGCCAAGAATTGGTTTTGGTGTGGTTGGACGTGTTGAAAATAGAATGACGATTGCCTGAACAACGAGACATACGTCAAGCATTCGTTCAATCGGGGAAATGGAGAGACATACGTCAAACCACTCCTTTTTCATTCAAGGTTTATTGTTTGAAACTTAAAATGTGTTTTTCTTGGTGAAGTTTGAAAAAAAAATGACGATTGTCTAAACAACGAGACATACATCAAGTGTTTATTCAATCGGGGAAATGGAGAGACATACGTCAAACCACCCCTTTTTCATTCAAGTTTGCATTTTGAAACTTAAGAAATCCCAAAAAAGAGAGCAAAACACTTGGTTTAAAACTCAAATGAAGAGGTTTTAATGTTCAAATTAGTTGTTGCAACCTATGAACAAGTTTGCTTGTTCATGTGTATGAAAAATGCACAAGTTTATGGAAAAGAACAAGTTTTATTGAAAATGCACAAGTTCGGCTCAAGTTAGAAAAAGTGAACAAGTTTCTTGTTATTCAAGTAAACTATTTAAACTTGTGAAAATGCAAAACCCTTTGTTATGTTTTGAACCAAAATAAGTTTTTGATCCTCTTAGGTTCTGAATCTTCAAGTTAGAACCTCAAAAGTTGGCTTTAAGAAGCCTGAACTCAGAAACTGAGTTCTGATATGGTCGCTGAGCGACCTGAGTCTGGCTCTGCGAACCCTATGTTCTGTCATGGTCGCAGAGCGACCAGAGCTTAGCTCTGCGAACTCTGCAAAAATTTTAGCTCAGAAGCTGCTTCTGAACTGTAGTTCAGAAGCTGCTTCTGAATGAACTTCAGAACCTTTAGAGGAGTGAAAAGCTTTTGAAATTAGCGAGAAAATGAGTGCAACACTTCAGTTTAAATGTTTTGCAAACCTTGGGATTTCTTTGAAGTTCAAAAGAGGTTTTTAAATCAAAATGAGTTTAAAAACTATTAAAGATGCAAAACTGAGATTGGATCAAGTTGGAATCAAAAGCAAATGCAAATAGTATGCAAATATAAACAGGTTAGAATGACTTACCAACTCCTAGCCCAAAGCTCTTGTTGCAAGGAAATGGAAATGGTTTGGATGATAATAGTTTTGCAAAATTGAAAGTGTTAATGAACACAATCAGCAAGAACAAATGATGTTGTGTTATTGTTCCTCCCTCTTTGTGTGAGGTTTAAAAGCTGTTTTGGTGGCTTGGTCACTTTGTGCAGGTTTGGGATGATTTTGTGCAAGAAAGGATTGGAACTTTGCTCTAAACTTGCTAAAAACCAAACTCTGTTTTTGGGTGTATCAACTCACTCAATTTTCACTCTATATGAACTAGTTTTTGCTCTAAAATCTGTGTTAAAAGTCTGTGTGTTAATTCTCTATTAACTGTCACCAATCTGTCCATAATCCTGCAGCAATGCATGGCTTTTATAGGCAAAATGAGATCAAAATGTCATGATGAAAAATCCTACAGTAGGGCTGTTTTTGTGGCTATGATCATGATTATTTGCTTTGCATTTAATGCTAAAGGGAAGAGGTGACATTGCCTTGCTGCAATGGTCAAGACTTTGGCCAATTTCAGCAATCAAAGCAGCTGAATTCTGACAGAAATGCTTGGAACAATGAAGAGACAAAGCTATTTGCAAAACAGGGCAGCAGTTTTGCCTCAAACTTGGAATGGTTTTGATAAAGGCTATAGCAAGGTGGATGCTGGAAAATAGCAGGGTCAGTAGCAGGCAATTGGTAGGGGAGAAGGGCTGCCCAAGGTCAACAAGTGGCTGAGTTACTTGGTTGATTTTGCTTCTTCTTCCTTACTTTCTTGCGTTTTCAATTGTCACATGTTTTCTCTCTTTCTTTGCTGAATCCAGCATTAATTATGATAATAATAAATGATAATAATACTAAATGATAATAGGAATAACAATAAAAGAAATGGTAATCAGAAAATCAAAACCTGCAAAAATTCGCAGATTTCGCAGAGCGATCTGAACATCGCTTTGCGAAATTCATCGCAGATTTCGCAGAGCAATCACAGCATCGCTTTGCGAAATCCTCCTTTCTTTTTGTTGACTTTTTGTTGACTTTGACTTTCTCTTCTTTTTTTTTGTTGACTCTTTTTTTTGAAAAAGCTTGGGACAAAATTAGGGTACAACAGCTGCCCCTACTTAATTGTGTCTTTGCATAGAGAATGTGAGTGCCAAGGGCATCACATAAACTCTTTGTGAAGCGCAATTAAGTAAAAGAAGGATCCAAATTTTGTCCTTCAAGGTGAGAAAAGATTGTAGTAAATAATGAAAATATTGATATGCAAATGTAATGAACAGAAATAAATGCAGGGTCACCTGGTTTGGCTACTAGTGCATAAACTGAGAATGAAATAGACGAGTCGTTGCTTCGGGGGCTTAGACTGGCTTGGGGAATTGAAGATAGATCGTCACCTGAATAGGTGCTTAGATCTGACAAGTCGTCGCCTGAATAGGTGCTTAGACTGAAAAGGTAAAAAGATCGTCGCCTGAATAGGTGCTTAGATCTGACAAGTCGTCGCCTGAATAGGTGTTTAGACTGAAAAGGTAAAAAGATCGTCGCCTGAATAGGTGCTTAGATCTGACAAGTCGTCGCCTGAATAAGTGCTTAGACTGAAAAGGTAAAAAGATCGTCGCCTGAATAGGTGCTTAGATCTGACAAGTCGTCGCCTAAATAGGTGCTTAGACTGAAAAGGTAAAAAGATCGTCGCCTGAATAGGTGCTTAGATCTGACAAGTCGTCGCCTGAATAGGTGCTTAGACTGAAAAGGTAAAAAGATCGTCGCCTGAATAGGTGCTTAGACTGAAAAGGTAAAAAGATCGTCGCCTGAATAGGTGCTTAGATCTGACAAGTCGTCGCCTGAATAGGTGCTTAGACTGAAAAGGTAAAAAGATCATCGCCTGAATAGGTGCTTAGATCTGACAGAATGCCTTCACAGGGGGAAGGTTGATCATATCCAGACGTTTATGCTAGAGGTAGATCTCTAGGGGCAAAGGTGAACTTAATCAGCCGCTTATGCTGAAGGCCGTTCCACTGAAGATAAAGGTGATTATATCCAGCCGCCTACGCTGGAGGTAGATTCCTAAGGACAAAGGTGATCTTATTCAGCCGCTTACGCTGAAGGTTGATCCGCTGAGGATAAAGGTGATCATATCCAGCCGCCTACGCTGGAGGTAGATTCCTAAGGACAAAGGTGATCTTATTCAGCTGCTTACGCTGAAGGTTGATCCGCTGAGGATAAAGGTGATCATATCCAGCCGCCTACGCTGGAGGTAGATTCCTAAGGACAAAGGTGATCTTATTCAGCCGCTTACGCTGAAGGTTGAATCACTGGGGAAGGGTGATCTTATCTAGCCGCTGACGCTAGAGGTGGACACCGGGGGGACGGAGTGATCTTATTCAGCCGCTTACGCTGAAGGTTGAATCACTGGGGAAGGGTGATCTTATCTAGCCGCTGATGCTAGAGGTGGATACCTGGGGATAAATGATCTTCTCTAGACGTGGCTAGTACTTAGATTGTTGAAAAGGAAAACATGATTGTTGATGCATGATATGCTTTATGTTGTCTTATGCAGTATGTTATGCAATATGATATGATATGAGGTAGACTCAATCAGGAATTTCTGCTGGGGAAACTTAGTTGGGGAATCATAGTGGCCGTGAGTAGGTTCACTTGGGAATGAGATAATTTTTTTTGGGAAGAAAACCGTTGGGGTCCTTTTCTGAAGGAGGTTCACTAGGGAACATTGCTGGGCTAAATGTTGGTGAATATGGGATACTCACTGGGGGATGTTTGTTGGGGAGCATGATATGAGATGCATGTATATGTATGAATTGGTATAATGCATGCATGAATGAGTTTGATATGATATGCATATGCTGATATGTGGGATGACATGTTGAATGTTGGGGATTATGATTGGATGCCGAGCCAGGTCGGGCTTGGTTGTGATTGTGCCAATGATGGTTGGGCTTTATTTGGAATTTGTGTTTGTGAATGCCAATAATGATTGGGCTTTGGGGTTGTGACTCTACTGGGGAATGCCAATGAAAATTGGGCTTTATTTGTGAGTAGGTGCCAATGAAAATTGGGCTTTGTTGGTTAGGTGCCAATGAAAATTGGGCTTTTGTTGGAAATGTGAGGAATGCCAATGACGACTGGGCTTTTTGTAGGTAATTGTGGGTGCCAAGCATGGTTCGGCTTTTGTTGGTTAGGTGCCAATGAAAATTGGGCTTTGGTTGTGCCAATGAAAATTGGGCTTTGGGTGTGCCAATGAATATTGGGCTTTTTGTGTGCCAATGAATATTGGGCTTTGGGTTTGTTAACTGGGGAATCCCGTCTTTCCGACCCCCGGGATCTTTGCGTTTCACGTATCGTGAGTTACGCACTTGTTTCTGCTGAAAAGCAGGATCTTGAAGTGACTGATGAAGATTTTCAAGTCTTGAGTCCTTTGATGCAATACCGGGGACCAATGAAATTCTTTCGACATTTAAACGTCCAAGTAAAAACAAATTTTTTTGTTTTTTTTACGTTATTCCCATATTTCAATGCATTCTTTATCATGAATAAAAACACATTTTACGAGCAAGTAAGAACGCATAACAATAAAAAGGCTTAAAGATGATTTTTGTTCAATGAAACTTAGTCCCTTGTATGGGTAACTATTCATGAAGATGTAATCCCTATAAGAGGTGATTACTGAGATAGAGAAAAAGGAAGAAACAAAAAGGCAAATGGAAATTTGCTTGGGTTTCACGTGCTATTTTCCCTATGACTTTGAAATATCTTGCTTTTGAAAGATGATAACGAGGCTGATTCTTTCCCTCTTGAATTCTGTCCAGACCTCATGTGCCGCAGTCTTTTGCCTTTTGTATTTGTTTTGAAACCCCTAACTTTACCTGGACCGCTCTTTCGAGTTTTCAGTCCACTGGGGTATATTTCATTTTTTGATGTCCTTAATTTTTGCCTAGACCGCCTTTTCAGGTTTTCGATCTACCAGGACGCTCTCTATTGCCTAAACCGCCCTTTTCGGGTTTTCGATTTAGCGAGCTCTTTCTTTTTTTGGCATAATATTTTTTTTTGACTGCGTTGGAGTTTATTGATAGGGGAAACTCCTCTTCATCCATAGTGGTGATGATTAAGGCTTCGCCGGAGAAGGCCCTTTTTAATACGTATGGTCTTCAATAGTTAGGAGTCCATTTCCCGCGGGGATCCTTATGGATAGGTAATATCTTCTTGAGCACTAGGTCTCCTTCTTTGAATTCTCGAGGACGAACCTTTTTGTCGAATGCCCTCTTAAGCCTCCTTTGGTACAGCTGTCCATGACATAACGCTGTTAGACGCTTTTCCTCTATGAGGTTCAATTGGTCGAACCTTGTTTGGACCCATTCAGCTTCTTCTAGCTTGGTTTCCATCAAGACCCTTAACGAAGGGATTTCAACCCTAATGGGAAGCATGGCCTCCATACCGTATACCAAGGAGAAAGGGGTTGCCCCAGTGGAAATGTGCACTGACATTATGTAGCCATGTAGCGCAAAGGGTAGCATCTCATGCCAATGATTGTAGGCTTTTATCATCTTCTGGATGATTTTCTTTGATGCTCTTGTTGGCTGCTTCTACCACACCGTTTATCTTTGGCCGGTATGGGGAGGGGTGGTGGCATCCGATTTCGAAATCTTTGCACAACTTCTTCATTGTGTTGTTGTTTAGATTTGCCCCATTATTTGTGATGATTTTGTGGGGAGTGCCGTAACGGCAAATGATTTCTTTTTTGATGAATCGGGCGACCACTTGTTTGGTCATGTTTGTATAAGAAGCCACTTCGACCCGCTTGGTGAAATAGTCGATGGCAACTAGTATGAACCGGTGCCCATTTGAAACCTTTGGCTCAATTATTCCAATCATGTCCATGCCCCACATAGAGAAAGGCTAGGGTGCTGGCATGACGTTTAGAGGAGTTGGTGGCACGTGCCCCTTGTCGGCTTAAATTTGACACTTGTGACATGCTTTGACGTAGTGAAAGCAGTCGGCTTCTATAGTTAGCCAATATTAACCCGCCTTTAGGATATTTACTTATGTATTTTTGCATGTCCATTGGCATGGGTTTGGAAGGACTCTTCATGGATCTCTTTAATGACCATGACTGCTTCATGTTTATCCACACATCTGAGTGAGACCATGTCATAATTTCTCTTCTAGAGTGTGCCCCCGCAGAGGAAAAACTGTGGTGCCATTCTTTTGAGGGTTCTTCTGGTGAGGTTGTATTACCCTATCCTCTTGATCCCCAAGTCTGGACAATCCTTCAGGAGGTTCATAATCGTCCCCATTATCACCTTCCATTTGGTTAATTGGAAAATTGAAGTCAAAAGGGATCGTAGTGTGTTTTTTTTTTGGTGGGTGTATTTATGAATTTTCATGAGCATGATTTTTTTGATTTAGGGTTGCGAAAAAATTATTGCTAATTAAGAACGAAAGAAAAACGAACTCTTTTGAACATAAACTGCAATTTCATTAATGATGGAAATGATTTGAAATATGGGGGTCCCATAAAGTTAATCATTTGCCTTGGGAAGAGCAAAATGATTTTTTTTAACAAAAAACATGATAAATCACTTGGACAAATAAATGATTTCTGGAACCTCGATGGCCTTCCGGTTGCTCGGGATCTTATCAGAAACGTCACGGTACACCGGGTCGGGTACTTCTTTTTTTGTTTTGGGGAATGATGTGGGTGTTTTTCTTTTTTGAGAAAAATGCATGAAAATGCATGTAAATGTATGTATGCCTATGCAAAAACATGCCCCCTTTTTTTTATGCAAAATTTTTTCATGAATGCAAATGCTTATGGTATGCAGGGGTTTGGTATAGGAATGTTCAAAACTTCCCCCCATTCTCACATGTGGGCTCTAAAGATGAGATTTTCTAAAAGGTCCCTAGAGTCACGGACCTCACAGGGAAATATTGTCGTCAATTGCAAATTACTCGCAAGACTTCAATAAATTCCAAGTGAAATCTCCTCTAGGCGGGGTTTTCGCATCTTCCTCACGGACATACGTCAACGCGGGCCTCCGCTACGCAACCACCATCCTATCTTAATTTATCTCAAAGCTCGGGTAGAGAGCCTCACACGTTCGGCATTAACCCGAACAATGTGGCAAAACATCACTCATGTGACAACCCCACAGTTGATATATGAACATAGCATAATGAAGCATATAAATATAAAGCAAGAGAAAATTAGAAAAAGACAATAAAGCAAAAGCATGCAAGCAAAAATTTGAAAACACTTAGCCTAAAAGCTAACTAGGATAGGCTTGACTCGCTATTGAGGAACCACCTTTGTGTCGCCAGCGGAGTCGCCAGCTGTGCGCTCTCGGAAAAAAACGCAAACCTCGAGCGTGTACGAACGCTCGAAATGAAAGTGCGAAGTCGCCGCGAAAGTTTTTGTTTAAAGGGAACGTTGATAAACCCTTATGTTTTTTATTTTTAAAGGGAAACGATAATAAAACCCTTTGACGATGAGGAAAGGATGGTCATCGCAACCATTATCAGGTTCGGGAGTCGATTACGCAAGGGGAAGGTATTAGCACCCCTCGCGTCCGTTGTACTCAACGGGAACCTCCTAGTTAGTTAAGGCTACAAATGTTTTTAGAGTTTTGTTTGCATGCTTAAAGATATAAAGATAATAAAGAAGGGAGAAAAAGTTTATTTTTTATTATTGTGCTTGACAAGATGATGATCTTGCTCCTACGTATCTCCCGGTGCGATGGAGAATTCAAAGCTACGTAGTTCTTTGGTAGAAAAACGTATTTGTTGGTTATTTTTAAAGAACGATGTTTTTGATCGAATTCTTACGATTAAACATTGCTTGTATGCTCGCGCATGAGAGGCTTAAGCGTTTGTTTCGAATCGCGCTAGAATAGATTAAAACATGTTCGTTGGGAAAAAGAGGTTCGAATTGGCCGCGAGGGCCAAGAAAAGTTCAAATGACTCAAAGGAGTCGAGAATAGGTTCGATTGATCCAACGGGATCAAGAAAAAATTCAATGGACTCAACGGAGTCGAACATTGACTAAAATGACTCAACCGAGTCGAGAAAAGATTTGATTGATCCAAGGGGTCAAGAAAGGGCTCAATGGACTCAACAGAGCGAACATTGACTAAAATGACTCAACCGAGTCGAGAAAATGTTCGATTGATCCAACGGGATCAAGCAAGGGTTCAATGGACTCAACGGAGTCGAACATTGAATCAAATGGTCAAGGGGGACCAAAAGGGTTCGAATTGACCACAAAGGGTCAAGAATTGGTTTTGGTGTGGTTGGACGTGTTGAAAATAGAATGACGATTGCCCGAACAACGAGACATACGTCAAGCATTCGTTCAATCGGGGAAATGGAGAGACATACGTCAAACCACTTCTTTTTCATTCAAGGTTTATTGTTTGAAACTTAAAATGTGTTTTTCTTGGTGAAGTTTGAAAAAAAAAATGACGATTGTCTAAACAACGAGACATACATCAAGTGTTTATTCAATCGGGGAAATGGAGAGACATACGTCAAACCACCCCTTTTTCATTCAAGTTTGCATTTTGAAACTTAAGAAATCCCAAAAAAGAGAGCAAAACACTTGGTTTAAAACTCAAATGAAGAGGTTTTAATGTTCAAATTAGTTGTTGCAACCTATGAACAAGTTTGCTTGTTCATGTGTATGAAAAATGCACAAGTTTATGAAAAAGAACAAGTTTTATTGAAAATGCACAAGTTCGGCTCAAGTTTGAAAAAGTGAACAAGTTTCTTGTTATTCAAGTAAACTATTTAAACTTGTGAAAATGCAAAACCCTTTGTTATGTTTTGAACCAAAATAAGTTTTTGGTCCTCTTAGGTTCTGAATCTTCAAGTTAGAACCTCAAAAGTTGGCTTTAAGAAGCCTGAACTCAGAAACTGAGTTCTGATATGGTCGCTGAGCGACCTGAGTCTGGCTCTGCGAACCCTATGTTCTGTCATGGTCGCAGAGTGACCAGAGCTTAGCTCTGCGAACTCTGCAAAAATTTTAGCTCAGAAGCTGCTTCTGAACTGTAGTTCAGAAGCTGCTTCTGAATGAACTTCAGAACCTTTAGAGGAGTGAAAAGCTTTTGAAATTAGCGAGAAAATGAGTGCAACACTTCAGTTTAAATGTTTTGCAAACCTTGGGATTTCTTTGAAGTTCAAAAGAGGTTTTTAAATCAAAATGAGTTTAAAAACTATTGAAGATGCAAAACTGAGATTGGATCAAGTTGGAATCAAAAGCAAATGCAAATAGTATGCAAATATAAACAGGTTAGAATGACTTACCAACTCCTAGCCCAAAGCTCTTGTTGCAAGGAAATGGAAATGGTTTGGATGATAATAGTTTTGCAAAATTGAAAGTGTTAATGAACACAATCAGCAAGAACAAATGATGTTGTGTTATTGTTCCTCCCTCTTTGTGTGAGGTTTAAAAGCTGTTTTGGTGGCTTGGTCACTTTATGCAGGTTTGGGATGAATTTGTGCAAGAAAGGATTGGAACTTTGCTCTAAACTTGCTAAAAACCAAACTCTGTTTTTGGGTGTATCAACTCACTCAATTTTCACTCTCTATGAACTGGTTTTTGCTCTAAAATCTCTGTGTTAAAACTCTGTGTGTTAATTCTCTATTAACTGTCACCAATCTGTCCATAATCCTGCAGCAATGCATGGCTTTTATAGGCAAAATGAGATCAAAATGTCATGATGAAAAATCCTACAGCAGGGCTGTTTTTGTGGCTATGATCATGATTATTTGCTTTGCATTTAATGCTAAAGGGAAGAGGTGACATTGCCTTGCTGCAATGGTCAAGACTTTGGCCAATTTCAGCAATCAAAGCAGCTGAATTCTGACAGAAATGCTTGGAACAATGAAGAGACAAAGCTGTTTGCAAAACAGGGCAGCAGTTTTGCCTCAAACTTGGAATGGTTTTGATAAAGCCTATAGCAAGGTGGATGCTGGAAAATAGCAGGGTTAGTAGCAGGCAATTGGTAGGGGAGAAGGGCTGCCCAAGGTCAGCAAGTGGCTGAGTTACTTGGTTGATTTTGCTTCTTCTTCCTTGCTTTCTTGCTTTTTCAATTGTCACTTGTTTTCTCTCTTTCTTTGCTGAATCCAGCATTAATTATGATAATAATAAATGATAATAATACTAAATGATAATAGGAATAACAATAAAAGAAATGGTAATCAGAAAATCAAAACCTGCAAAAATTCGCAGATTTCGCAGAGCGATCTGAACATCGCTTTGCGAAATTCATCGCAGATTTCGCAGAGCGATCACAGCATCGCTTTGCGAAATCCTCCTTTCTTTTTGTTGACTTTTTGTTGACTTTGACTTTTTTTTTTTGTTGACTCTTTTTTTTTGAAAAAGCTTGGGACAAAATTAGGGTACAACAATAAGTACTAATTGTTATACTGCGTTTAGTTTGCAACATGGCCAAGGTACCAAGGTTCTACCTCATTACTGATTTTGTTCTGGTGTATAGAGTAAACAATATTCAATTTTATTCTGATTTAATTTCAGAATTTGGTTGGTTGGTTTCACTTTGAAAAAGGACCAATTTTATTTCTTTTTAGTCATTAAGAGTAATCTTTAGCTACAATGTTCCATTTAATTTGATTCATTTCATCCAACAATATCTTTTTTTCTATCCACCTATTCCAATTTTATACTTTGCACTGAATGACATTTTAGCATCCAGACAACTGATCCTTTAATTAGTAAAATTTACTTAGGTTATTGGATTGATTATTAACAGTAACTTAGAAACCTTCTCTTTGTTTAAGATGAGTCTTACTTTAAGAATCGTTAATTAGCAAACTTTGTTTAAGACACCAGTGAATGTGTAATAGATAGGCATTTGCCACCAGCAAGAGATAGCTATTAGAAAGATATGAGCATTAAATCACTTCACCACATCCTAAGGTATGACATTTAATCTATGTTTGGAAGTCATATACCCTTATTGAGTGATTATTGTTCAGTTCTTTTTACATCACAAATTGTGCATGGCAATTTTTGCACTTTCCATTAAATTATGGACAGATTGGAAAGGTTTTATGGACCTCCATTGAGATTATTGCAATGTCAGTACAAAGAATGGATTTTGTTGATTTCACCTTCAACACAGAAGTTATTGTACAATAATAGCATAAACTGATATTCAAATTTGATAATATCATCTCATATGACCAACTAGCATCCCCAATATATGGGTAAGTTTGTATTTGTTTTCTTTTCTTTCATGTTTTCATTCTCTTATTTGTATCTATGCAGCAGATCTAAAGAACCATATAGAGGAACTATATGTATGCATATAGATTAAAATACATGATCTAAATGTAAGAAATAAATGGATTTTCAATCATCACCACATCATATTTAGTAACAGATTGAGATAAAAAAAATTCTACAATTTGGCCACTTAATATTACAAGAGATTGTAATATATGTATTTTTGGTGGTGTAACACTTAACAGTACATCACAATTCATACAAAATTGCGTAAATAGATAACTACCAAGTGCCTCTAATATAAAATTGCATATATATTTTATAATTTTAAAATTTGGATGCATTGCATTTACATTGTTGATTGGAATATGTTCATTGATCGTACTTTCTCTACATAATATATTTGAATTAGTAATGACAATTTAGAAGAGGAAGACCTCTCCACATGTAGGTTTGTTTGAAACTTCTCACTTTGCTAAATTAAGTTCAGTTAAACCACAAACATTAATTGTATTGTCTCTATATTTTGATGTGATTAGAAGCATTTTGTGATTTTAATAATCGATTGGAGGGAATTTTTCGAGAAGATAAAATTGAGGAAACTTGCCTTCACCTAGAAAAGAGCTCTTTGGACTAAAGTTCCCATTGTACACTCACCAAATCTCTTTTGGTAAGTCCTATTTATTGTGTTAGATTTCCAAAAGTTTATTAGGATAGATAGGGTTATTGTAGTTAAAAGTGTTACTCTTTTTTTTTTATCGTTTTTCTGCATGGTTTATGAATAGAAATTTATAAATGGTTACTTATTTCTTTCCTCATCTCAAATATTGGTACAAACTTGACTAAAGATAAAAGTTATGTCATTTAGAATAGTTATAATGACACATGATTTGTATCCTAACTATTTAGGAATGTCATTGCTGAGTTTTAAAGAAGAAGCAAAAAGGGAATAAAGATATGGTTCTCATTGAGTTCAAATTGACTTATGAGTTTATGTATGTATGCTCCTTTCGACAAGGAAAGTATTTCTGCATATACTCCATGTTTAAGCCGGGAGTTGCAATATAGAAATCCTATAATGATATTCAATGTAACTTCACTTTCCAAGATAGCTATCCATATAAGTCGGCAAAATTGTAGAAACTCATAATATACGCAAATGAATATTTCATCGGCATTCAATGGCTCTTTTTTTATATTTTCATTTGGTAAAAGCATCTAATTTGGAACTTTAAGTAATTAAGTAAAATTTCCTAGTATTAATTTTAGACTATGTATTTATCCAAGAGAATGGAAAGATCATCCTATATAGTTTTGTGAGTGTTCTCCATTTCAGTTTAATTTGTTATTTGACATTGTTTCTAAATTAAAAATGTTACTGCCTTTTTAGTCTTCTTATAAAACATTTAACTTCGATTGTTGTACACCATGAGATTTAAGTCTCATCGAAATGTGAATATTTTTAATCATCACCAGAGAGCATATTTTGATTGCTTAAAACATTTAACTTCTATAGACACTTTTAATTCAATATGTTTTGTTTAAAGATGCTAATCATATAAAAATATGATTTATTTTTGTTTGTAAGTTTTTCATTTCAATATTCTATGTCTAATAAGTTATTTCGTGGTTTTTAATAGACATGTGCATTCACGTTGGGTTCTTTAAGTTTGCTGTTTGTAACAGATTCGTCATTTAAGTTATTTTTGTAACATATTAGTCCTTTAAGTTTAAAAACGTGTTCACATTAGCCCTTCTGTTAAACTGACGTGAAAAATTGCAATGCTGACAGTTAAATGAGTGACTTGGCAGAGCGAAGTAGGTAGGTTCTGAAGTCTGTTCAGAAGCTGACTTCGCAGAGCAATTCATCCAGAAGCTGAAGTCTGTTTGGACTGTTCAGAAGTTGACTTCGCAGAGAAATTCATCCAGAAGCTGAAGTCTGTTTGGACTGTTCAGAAGCTGACTTCGCTCTGCGAAGTTACTTCGCTCTGCCAAGTCACTCATTTAACTGTCAGCACTGCAATTTTTCACGTCAGTTTAACAGAAGGGCTAATGTGAACACGTTTTTAAACTTAAAGGACTAATATGTTACAAAAATAACTTAAAGGATGAATCTGTTACAAATATCAAACTTAAATGACCCAAAATATAATTTAGCCTTAATTATATTATACAAATTAACATCAACTATTTTACCTGATATATTTTATTCTTATATATATTACTGTCAATATGACGGTGTAGTTATACATTATATCTAATCCATTTCCGTTCCACTTGATTTTTAAAATAAGACGGTCAAACTTTATCACCATTTTCCAATATTACTTATATTTTTGCTTTGCGAGAAGTAAATTCGTCAGTTACGTAAATTTATTAAATTTAAACCAGAATCCCTACGCACACGTTTGATAAGGACACAGGGGTGACTCAAGGATTATCCAAAAAACAATACATAAATAGCTAAACTATATCCGATAGCATTCAAAAAAAAAAAAAAATATTAACCTTGTTTCCTTTGCAGCGAAGCGAGTGACTGATTGGATAATGGGCGGTGGAGGAACGATGAGGACGGCAGCCAAGCTTGCCGGCATCAGCGTCGCGAGGTCAGGCTTCAGGGGAACGACGGTTACGTATCCTGCGGAGCAGCAGTGGTCTCGGAACCGCGCGTCATCGCCGACGAGGGTTTTATCGCAGGAGACGAAAACCGCGGATGTGAAGCCGCTACACACGGCGGTTTCGGAGGATTTGAATGACTGGGAATTCGCTGATGAAAGTGATTTGTTTATGTCCGGTGGTGAGCCTACTCCGAGAATGGTGTTTGGGGAGGTTCCGACGTTGAAGGAAGCGGAGGAAGCTACCGCTGAATTGAAGGACGCGATTGATCAGTAAATTGTTTTTCTTTTTTAATTTCATGAATTTTTTATTTTCGATTTCAATTTTGATGTTTAGTTTTCATTTAGGGTTTAAACTTATTGAATATTTCACTATTATGTTATACTATTTGTTAGTTTCTTTTGGTTGATAATAGTCTTAGGGTTTTAATTTGAGTTAAATTAACTTCTATTTTTGATTAAAAAAGTTGATAAAAATACATTTGTAAAACTCCTTTGAAAAATCTTATTTCATATGATGAGTTGTTTAATTTCCTGCGATTCATGTTAGTTTTTGTGTGAGAGAAGTGAGAAAGAGAAGAAAAAGAGAAAGTTTAATACTAGAATGTAACTATATGTGTGTCGTGTTGGTGTTGGACACCATATACGCCTTTAACTTGAATTGTCGATATTATGTTGGTTCAGAGTCCATTGGTGGGGATATATATACTCTATTCTTGACTGGTTTTGTAAGGTTGAGTTTGTCTTGGTCCATTGAATGGTTAATTTCTCAGTAAATTTGGATATTTTTCATTCTGTTCAACTTCAATCTGAGTATTTTGTTTTGTTTGTAATGAAGTTATCGTCTGATAAGTTAGATTTTATGATGTATATGTTATTACTGAATCCTACTGCATTTTTCTGGTGGATAATCTTGGATCTGTTGTTACTTATCTCTGTTGTAATAGTATTATCTTTTTTTCTCTTTTCAGAATTTACCTTTCACCTGCTAATTCTCAAAGTAAGAACTCATCTCCTGGTAGTGAAGTCTCTGTTCTGTCTCCTTCTTCTAAGGAACAAGCGACCAACTCTTGTCTTGTTGAGGCTATTTCAAATCCTTCAGTGCCTAAGCATGCCATTCACGCTTTTCAGTTGCTGAGCTCAAGTGTTGAGGCCCAGGTAATATACCTTATTTCATATCTAGATTAGAGCTGCTCAACATCAATAGCATTAACAATCTTGTTTGTTATGTGTAATAATATATCTAAATTTGTTCATGCTTGGGATCATTTATTGAATTGATATTATTCAATTGTCTTTGATCTCAATCAGACTGTTGTGCAATCCATTACTTGTGACCCAAATGTATGGAATGCTGTCATGCAAAATCCTGCAGTCACTAGTTTCTTCAAATCACAGCTTGCAGGTAACCATTATCTAACTGGTCTCTTATTTTCTATGTCCTCTGTGTCCACTTTTATTGCTTGTTTTATTTTTTGTGCAGGATTTTCATGAAAATTGGGTTGCAATGGTTGATTTTGCAGTGGCAGATTCAACAAATGGTGCTGCTTTTGCTGCTTCTGGAACTGTAGAAACTCCTGAAAAAGAGGAAAAGCCTGAGTCTCAGTCGGGAAATGCTTTTGATTTTATGGGTATTCTGCAGAATTTGAAGCTGTCAGTTACTGAAATGGTAAGTAGAATGTCCAATTTCTTTCAGAACATATTCCCAACAGTTGAGAAAGACAAATCTTCAGCTGATGTTGATGGAGGCAGTTTCATGGATTATAAAAATATGATGGGAGGAAGTTTCCTGGGATTGGCAGTTATGGTGATCATGGTTGTACTGATGAAGAGAGCCTAAACACTCACTAGGCAAAACTACAATCCGTCGACCTTTCTTGTCGTTTTTAATGCTTGTGTAGTATGTGAGTAATTTGAAGCAACAACTTTTTAATGTGTAGCTAGTAGCTACTTCTTTGTGTATTTCTCTGTTCTGTCTCCTTCTAAGGAACAACGACCAACTCTTGTCCGGTTGGTGTTAAAAATTTGACGAGACTTTTATAATCTAATGCTTCTTATTGCTTAACTATTCCGAATATTATATGGTTTTTCACTTTTTCTTGAACGCATGGCCTTGGGAAAGTGTGGATTAAGTGGGGGTTGAAGTTTTGGGGGGTGATTCACACTTCCAAGGGAAACGATAATGGATTGAATTTTTTTATTGTGATGAATACTGAGAAATTATACTTTACCCGTTGATGTAGTCATGGATCAATATGAACATTTTATCTTTGATCGCAACTCTTTCGATCCCTCTATTTGCGCTTTATCTTGAAAATCTTGAAAAACCACATTTAGGAGTTATCTCTCGAACAGTTTGTGCATTTGTCGGGGGTCAAAAGAGCAACTATCTTTTATCTTGACACTGTACTAGTAGATATGGATAAGGAACGGTGCTGAGTGGGGGAGGTACCAGAGTCTAGTAGAGTACAACGTAGAGCTTAAGCTTCATTTGAAAATGTTTTATAGAAGCTTCCTCCATGCAGGGAAGTTTTGGCTTCATTTGTGCATTAAAACTGTCTTTAACTACAGTAAATGGGTTCTGTAAAAAATAACTACAGGGTAAATTTGTTTTTTTTATCTATCTAAATTGAGTAAATTTTGGTGTTCGGGAAAAAAATATATTTGGTTTCCATATCTTGTAAATATAGAAGTACTGTACTTTTAGATTTGGTTCTTGTCGTCAGACGTCAGGTGAAGTATGTTAACTAAATGTGTCTTATGAAAGTTCATGTACTAGTTTTGGTTCTTGTCGTGAGGTAAATTTAGTTTTGGTTCTTGTCGTGAGGTAAAGTCTATTAACTACATGTGTGTATTATTATGAAAGTTCATATGTTATGACATGTAGCTCTGTTTGGCAAGTCAATTTTCGACCTTATAGTTAACTCTAAATAGTTTTTCTTTTAATTTGTAGTTACTATTTTACTATCTGAAATGTTTATGAATTACTTTAAGTAACGTTTGAACTAATAGTCTATCGTTTTTTATCTCAATTTTACTATAATTATCTTAATTGAAAACAATATATATTTGTATCAGTTAGTTCAATCATTAATTTTACAATATATTACAAATTAAATTCACCTACGCTAGCGGGTAACCACCAAAAAAGTGTTCCCTAAATATAAAAATGAATTTTGAAGATGCTCTCTAAATTTTTTTTTTTCCAATACACACTCTTATATTGTTTGAAATTTAAATGAATTGCTAAATCATGTAGGTTCTATATGTATTTAACGGAACTCGTATGAATTTCCACTCAATAAAAGATTGATTAAAATAATATGTTAGAGCGGTAGCATAATTCTTGTTTAAATATATGAAATTGATACTAGAGACTAAAAAGAGTAATTGTAGTTTTATAGAGATTAAACTCAAAAACACAAAAAAAAAAAAAAAAATTGTAGTTTTATAGGGATTAAACTCAAAAACATACGTTTAGCATTGAGGTGTGGGGTTGTAAACTTATTGTGACTTTATAGCTTCTGCTTGTACCTTTTGGTAGGACTCGAGTCGTTAGTGGAGATTGGTATTGCCATATATACACTAAATCTCTGAATCACACTAGCAAGGGTGAAAGTATAAACAATTATGATATATAGACCCAATTTTTTTTTTATGAGAAATGATATTTGTACAACTATTGCTTTTATTTTCTCTCATACTTATAATATGTTTTATTTTTTCTCTATATTGTTTTGGTTTTTGTGTCAATACATTATTTTCTTTGTAAATCAATGGTTGTACTATAAGTTGTCATTGAAATGATTGTTCAAATAACACAACTCTTTTTCTATATTCATTCAATACTTCATTTTTTTCTTCATCTCTCTTTCTATCACATCACACTTTCTATTTCTTTCTGTCCCAAAATGTCTTATGAGGTGTTTGGCATTGAACCAAACATTTTCCAAGTAACTTGGAGGGTGAAAGTGTAAAATGCTATCGGAGGAATAGATAATTTCTCTGTCGATAGATAGCACAAACATGGAAGTTCCACTATAGATATCATAGTAAACTAAATAAATGCAATAGTATATACAAATTATTTTGTTAGAAAAAGTATATACAAATTATTCTAAAAAAAAAGTATATAACAAATTATTTGTCTCGTAGCCTTGAGACAACTTAAATAACAAAGACCAAATCCTTAAACTCATAAGGAAGTTTTTTGTTAAGTGTTTTTTGAGTAGAATTGTTAAGTGTTTAAAAAATATATCTAATTCCATAAAATTTAAAATAACAAAAACCACCGTGTCTTGTCTCACTAGATAAGGTTAGTAATATAAATCAATCAATGCTAAAGGATTTTATAATAACTCATTTATTTTAAATAATAACAATAAGGATTTTATGTACATTGATAATCATCGTATCGAAAAACCTTCTTTTAAAAGTTAACTATCCAAATACTATACTACTATGCATTCCATACTAATTGAGTGGAACTTGAACACCCCATAATACTCAAGTACCTATCATAGTGCCGCTTCTAAGAGCCGACTTCCCAGCGTATAACACTCTACGACACTTTACTCGGCCTTTTTGGTCAGTCACTCAATAGGTGGCCCTTTCTGAGCCCCCAGCACCCAGCTTTGATACCAATTGATAAGTATTCAAGCACTTGGAAACCCTTCCTTAAAGCTAACTATCGCCGGAGAATAATCAAGCCATTTAAATACTTTACCGAACATCCCATACAACTATATGAGGGACTTGGATACCCAATGAAAGTGACTCCAGGGCAATGTAAAGTTGACATATTAGCACATGCTTTCCAGGCACAACAAAATGCAAACTGCAGCATTTAAAAAGGCTCATGAGACTAGAACGAGCACACCCTTTGAAGATGGAAAATATGAAGTGAGATAGAAGAATGTAAACAGTATGGCAATTTTGCTTGCACCAACAAATTGTATGACAGTTTTGCTTATTGAAGAAATAAAGCAGTCAACAAGAATATAATTGATTGGCATACCACTAAATCACAGGTTTATTTTATTTGCATTGGGCTAAAAATAGTAGAACAAGGACTTTTCAAGAACAAAACTAGATAGCAAATTAATCAAAATATTAATGGCAATCAAAGCAAAGCATAAGAGTTTCTAACAAAAATATGGACCAAAGGATGATGTAAAAAACAAGGCAGCTAATTGGAGAAACCATTCTAAAAATATTAGTACATTTCTAGCATAACATATCCATCTCTCTTTCTGTATTAATACATGAATGATTTATAAAGAACTCATGAATGCATCATTCACCTGGCAACTACAAATATCAAAAGGACCATCATCTGCTAGAATTTTGTGATCCAAGCAAACCTGAAATTGTCAATGAAGTTAACAACTGACTCCCATTTTCAACATTAAAACAAAATACATAAATTTGTATCCAATCAGAAGGTGCCAAGATAACTCTCAAAAGGAATTTTAAATTATAAATTCTCAATTTAGTTGATCAACAAACAATTGTTCTATCAGGTTCTTATCCACCTACATAAACCACTCTAATCAACTAATGCCAAGAACAACACATTATTTTATAATCTAAAAAAATGAAATAACCTATTAACTAAACGTAAAAAATTAACTATGCTGAAAGTAGTTGTACCGAAGTTCTGGTTTTGAAGCTTTCTATGCCAACGGATATGGAAATATAGTTAGCTAACAAAGCTTGTGCGTAAGAAAAAATCAGCAGTAAGAAAAGAAAGGGAAGAAGTTATCGAGGAGGAGACGTAAGTTATAATATCAAAATCTTCTGTTGTGACTCAGCTAAGCTAGTGTATTTATAGTCAGTTTGAATAGAGTGACTTAGGGGAATAAATATGAAGGGAGCGAAAAATGTTGCGACCCTAACATTCCTTCTATTTTAAAATTTTCATCGTGTCTTCCCATTTTCATTCCCTTGTCAACAAGTCACTCAGGCCTTAGAAAGCTCATTGCAACATAACCTATTCTCACCTTTATATCATATCCCTGAGTAGTAATGACTTCCATATTTAATAATTTGTCGTCCATGATACAAAGAGTTTACTTTGTTGGTTTTCTGGCCTAATTAGAGATAGACCAAAGACCACTCTATGAAAATAAAGATAGACAAAAGACCAATTTAAAAGTCTTAATATCAAATACACATTTAAACTAATAGGTCAATCTTTCAAAAAGGTCAAGCAAGTTCTTAAAAAACACATGACAGAGTTAGGCTTAACCCTTGAATTTTTAGAACAAGGCGGACTTATTAAAGTCTGAAAAACCTGGTGAATGAATCGTGCTGCCATCTGTTGTAGTCCACAAACTTTTCCTTTGTCTCTTTGAATGCCCCCTCATTTTCCTTCTTGCATGTGATGATGGCTTTTCTCAACCGACTTGACTCAATGTCACTGTCGAGTAGGACACAGTGAGGAGATGCACTGGCCATAGAGACAGAAGTGGGCAGTGGAGTGTACAGCTGCGTGGGGGAGGGAATGGGGAACAAGGAGGGGGGTGGGGAGGAGGAACGGTAAATTTGGCAATACTCCATGCTATCTACTGTGTTATTGGTATAGATTACTTCTAGTCAATCAACAGCCATGCATGTGTTTCTACAACAACAATCTACACTCCTTATGTGGTGTTATAGGTCACGGTCTCTTCTATTTGTTACCTAAAAATAATAGTAATGAAGATCAAATATTTTACATAAAACAGTGTGTTTTTTTCTTCTCTTTTTCACATTGGCAGTACATTAGTGTTTCTGTTACAAATCTAAATCTAAATCTAAAGGAGAAAATGAGAAGGAAAAAAATAAATAAATTTAACTTCCTATAGTCATGAAGATGGTCCCTTGAAACCTAAAAGAGCTAACCACTGGTTGCCACTTCCTCAAATCATGCCTATCCACCTTTTAAAAGTCAGGGCTGCTTCCCTTTTGTTTAGTTGTGATTCTGTCTGAAATTTTGGAGCCTTGCCTTTGTACAGTGTTTTGTGATATTTCAAGAATAGCATTCTGTATTTGTACTTGTCAATAAACATTTTTCCTTTTTCCATCATTGCCACAACTTCATTGGCACGGATGAAGAATCCACCCCTCACAAATGTATACAAGACAGAATCCAGAAGTTCTTGATCAAACTTCATGGAGGACAAAGAAGCAAGCACTTTCATCTCACCCCACAGCTCTGTTACCTCCAGATATTTCCCCCCAACGGCAGCATACCCAGTGACCATAGAATGGAAAGTTTGTGCATTAGGTGTGTGACCTAAGCTTCTCATCTTCTTTAGAGCCTTTTCAGCATCTTGCATTAGTCTCTTCTTACTAAAAAAGTGGATTACATTATTCCAGTCATGAACTCCACAATCCACTTTCTGTCCGTCCTTGATTTCCTGCACCAGCTTTGTCATAAGTGCAGCTTCATCTGTATCTGAAACACTTTTAGCCAGCGTGCCAGAATATTGTTGACTAACTTTGGGAATCCTAGCTTCCTTCATCTCTTTAAAAAGTTGAAGTGCTCCCTGTGTGTCTTCCTGGAGCACCCTGGATTGGATCATTGCCTCATAAGAGTTTGAGTCAAGCTGGATACCAGCCTTCCTAGCATCTCTCAAAAGTGATGCGACATCTGCAGCCCTATTTGCTACACAATAGGCTTTCAAAAGAGAAGCATATACAGATGAACCAGTTCTAACTCCAGCTAGACGCATCTCATCAAGGAGATCATGCGCTTGGTCCAACCATCCAAGTGATATGCATGAATTAATAACATGAACCAAGGCTGAATTGTCATTGGAAAATGGCGAGTCTTCTCTTTCTGCCTTGAGAAGAAACACTGCCAAGTCCTTGGTCTTACCAGCCTCTAAAAAAGCTTTAACTAATTTCACATAAATTGTTTCAGTTGGTTGCAGTATACCATTAACGGTTGTAATCAAATCAACCTGCATCTGCAATTTAGCAAATAAAGAATCAAGAACAGCTTTTGACTCTGCTTCAAGTTTTAAGAAGTTTCGATCTTTGGAGAATTCCTCATAAGATAAGACATCATTTCTTATTAGCTGGTCAATTTTGACACTCTCCAAATCTTTACTGTTGCTCAAATTATCCACAGAAGCAGGTCTAGGAGAATAGTTATGATCAATTTTAGTTGTATCGATCCAGAATTTGGCAGATGCAAGAGAATTTCTTGCTTCCTTTGCTTTTCGAAGCATTTCCAAAACCATGTTGGATGCAGAATCAAGATCCCCAAATTTCAAATGGCATGTAAGCAAACAATTATAGAACTGTCGGAACTGTATATCAGTTAGGTTTGGAGCTTCTTCTACGTGCCTTTGCAGCTTCATAAGCTCTTCTTTTCGCCCATTTCTCTCGTATACACGTGCCATTGTTATCAGTAAGTTTGCATCAGCTTTGACACCAATTCGAGGCATCATATCAAGAAGCTGCTCCGCCTTCCTAGATTTCTCAAATACGAGACACCCTGCCAACGCAATATTAAAGGCATTGGTGTTTGGTTTCATGGCAATCAAAGGGACATTGATCTTTTTACGAGGATCCACTCTGTTGTTTTGGAATAAATAACCTATTTCAAGAATCAACTCAGCAGCAAGGAAACTTCCATCTGCAGTTTGTGACATGTGAGCCAAAACTGCAGACCAAGCAGTAACAGGAGGAAAATGCTCCAAATCAATCATCTTTCTTAAAATGGTTGATGCAAGAACTGGTAGTCTAACTTTTGCAAGGCCATAGCTAAGGAATATAAGAACCTCCTTCTCTAACAAGTCTTTTCTACCATCATCACCAGCACGTTGTACCAATTCATAAGCTTTTTGTAGCCATTGCATATCAAGGCTTTCCACATAACTAGTTATAATCACGTTGAAGAGAGATTTTCTTGGAAATCCCTCCATGTGCTTATGCTGCTCAAGTAACTTCCAAGAATAATCTAATTGGTTGCCACTGATAGCATTTTGTATTTCTATAGTAACTTTGGCCGGGTCTTGAGCCTGGACAAGGATTCTTTCAGCCATACTTGACATATATTCCCCTTGAAGGAAGAATCTATTCCTAAATCCCAGTAGAATTGCCATTGAACTTGACTTGGATAAACAAGGGCCAACAAACTTCACAATAGACTGGAGACTTCTTTTATTGGAAACTTGGGCTGTACCATAATTGCAATTAGCAATCATGAAACATAAAACATAGGGGAGATCTGGTCCTTTTTTGAGCTTTCGTATTGCAAGCATCTTGAATTCTTAGCAACTTGCGAAGGTAAACATCAGAAAGAAGTCAATAAAAACCTGTAGATTCATGGAGAAGTCAATAAACCAATCATAAAATTGAAGTTTCTTATAAATAAAAAACTATAGAATTCATTATACCAAACTGCCAAAAACAAAACTTGTGCAAAGTGCAAAAAGTTGGAAGAATTGTAGAATCTCCATATTCCAAAGACAATGTTAAAGAGCGACAGGAAGGAAGTGAAAAGTAAAGAAAAAACAAAAATCAGAGTTCAGCAACTTCAAGCGATATGGAAAAACATTATTTCGTGTAATAGCAAGTAACCGTACATATTTTCAATTTCTTAACCAATACCACAAACCCAAATTGAAATTTGAAACTTGACATGTTGCCTGTTTGAATTGTCTTATTTGAGCTTACCTGCTAGCATAAACAAATGTGTCACTGTTTGAGAGAACTTATGAAAACAACTTATGACATAAGCTATCCCGGAGAGCTAATGGAAACAAGCTGATGAACACGTCATAAGCTGTTTTCAACTTATTTCCTAAGCTCTAGCTTATGAAAACAACATATAATTTTCTTTATAATGAAAACAGCTTATAGATTATACAAAACGACTTTGACTTTACTTTATCTTGTGTTATATGATAATCGTTTATATTTTTTTCTTGAGGCATTTTATCAAACAGGTTACAGTCACTAGCTTGAGGGTAAAAAATGAAGAATTTAGTGGGCATTATGGAAGCAAAATGATGGTGAAAATAGAATTTGAGTTACCTTGATATTGAGAATAAAATCAGTGCCGGTGAGTGAACTGACCAACCAACGTAAAGCCCACAGCCGGGGCGAGTCCGTATTTCACTTCGTCTTGTGCGAATTCAACAAGAGAGACTGGTGGGTGAAAAAGACAATTAGATTAATAAAAGTTGGGTCTTGTTAACGAGTACCCGGGCACTCTTTAAACATTCCAAAAGAAGAAATTATTCCATAAAAAAGTCAAATATTTCAATTTTCAATCATTGATTACATAAATTTTCAAAAAAAAAAATTATCATTTAAAGGTTTTAAAGAATGTCTCAGACACTAGTTAACGTTTCCCATAAAAGTTATATATCCGATTCAATATTTAGACATGTCTTTTATTTATAATATAAATAAGAACATAGGAGTAAATGCGAGTCACGGTTAAAAGTCAATTATTTTAGGTTTTACTGTTTTAGGATAGGATGTCACGTATATTTGCTAAAAAAAAATGTCAACCTATTCTCAAATTTAGCCATGATTTTTTTGTTTACGTGCTCGAAAAAATTATTATTTGTGTAGCAAATGTTGTTCAAAAAACATTATGTACAAACTTAATTAGTAGATCTTCTCTTATAATTATTTGGAAGAATTTGATTGGAAGTGTTGTGTAGAAACGTAACGGATATTGTATTTTCTCTTGTCGTATCCTGGAAATGATAATGCTGTATCCCATAATTTCAGTTTGTTCAAAGAGCAACAACTAATTAGGATTCATGACTCTGCCAAACCATATGAAATTGTCATGTGTTTCTATCTCAACATCTGATTCAGTGTAACATCTCAATTTTTCAATATTATATATATTCATCTTAATAATCACTATTATTGAAAAATTGCTAACAAGTGTCTTTAGGGCATTGTTTAAGCATCCAAAAGTAGTAACTTTTACTTTAAAAATTGTGTAGTTATGACTTTTACATATGTTTAACTTGTATTTTCAAAACAAACTTTCTCTTTGTGGATTCCTTAAACAATGTCCTTAGGACACTTGTTAGCAAGACCCCTATTTATTGCATCACGTAGACAAAGAAGGGAACAATCACAATGATAGCAATAGCTTGCATAGCAAGTAACTAAGAAAGTTAGTTACTAGACAATAATCTTGTGCATATAAGCCTATGTTAGTTAGCATAAGGATTAGTTTGTGTATATATACTTGTTGTACAAGTCAATTAGAATTAATGAGGATCACTTTTCTTTATTCTTTTCTCAATTCATAATATGGTATCAGTTTCCTTTTCTCTCTCTCTCTCTCTTTGAGAGAGTTTGTTACAATTCTGTTACGATTCAGTTACACTCTTCCGCCATTGATGCTTGATTTTCAAGCTTTTGCATCTCGGTTTCTTCCTTTTGTGTGACTCTGTTTTCTCATTCTGATTCACCATGCCTCCTCGTTTGGCTCAAGCTGTTCCGATTCAACAAGCTAATCAAGATTCAGTGTACTATGTTCATCCTAGTGAAGGTCCAAATTCGGTTCTTGTTACTCCGCCTCTCAACGGCTCAAATTATCTTGCTTGGAGTCATTCTATGAGACATGCTTTGGGAGCTAAGGACAAACTTTCTTTCATTGATGGATCTCTTCCTGTACCTGACCTGCTTGATCTGAATCGCAACGCTTGGGCACGGTGTAATCATCTCACACACTCTTGGATCATCAATTCAGTTTCTGAACCAATTGCACAAACTTTGGTTTTCATGAGTATGTTTTTGATGTTTGGGAGGATTTGAAAGAACACTTTTCCAAAGCAGATCGTATCCGAATTGCTGCTTTACATTCCTCAATTCACTCTCTCAAACAAGGATCTAGAAGTGTTCTTGAATATTTCACTGAATTGAAGTTACTTTGGGAGGAATTGAATTCTCACCGTCCTCTTCCTATGTGTTCTTGCATTCCACAATGTAGATGTGACGCCATGCGTGCTGCTAGAAATCACCGTGACGAGGATCAAGTTATTCAGTTTCTTCAAGGTTTGATTGATAGTTTCTCTGTTGTTAAGAGCCAAGTGCTTCTTCTGGATCCTCTTCCCTCCTTGAACAAAGTTTATTCTTTGGTTGTTCAAGAAGAAAGTCACAATGGTGTAGCTACTCCTCTGGTTTCAGATGCTTATGATGTTCTTATCAATGCGTCTGAGTCACGTAAGCCGTTTGGATGTGGCAAGAATTCATCTGCCAACAAGCACTCATCACGTTTTTGTACCTTTTGTAACAGAACTAATCACACTGTTGAGTTTTGTTATCAGAAGCATGGTCATCCCAGCTTTAACAAGCACAGCTCATTTGTTAATGCTTCTACTAGTGAGAATTCTGAGGTTGCTAAAGGTGATAATGCAGTAGTGCCTTCTTCTGGTTTGAATCAAGATCAGTTACATCAACTTGTTTCCTTGCTTCAACAGTCAAATTTGCTCTCTTCTGCATCTTCCCCATCTGTTTCCAATTCTCTTCAGCCTACCTCAGATCCTTCTCCCTCCATAAACACTATTTCAGGCATATATTCTGTTTCTTCTTCTTTTCCTTCTAACTTTTGGATTATTGATTCAGGTGCCAATGATCATATTTGTTCCTCTTTACAGCTTTTTAGTTCCTTCTATAAAATTAAGCCTATTAGAGTTAGCTTACCTAATGGTCAATTTGTTTCAATTGAATATGCTGGAAATGTCATGTTTTCTTCCACCTTGCATCTTTCTCATGTCTTGTATTCACCTCTGTTCAAACTCAATTTGATATCTGTTTCCAAATTATGTGCATCTCTTTCGTGTCATGTGCATTTTTTTTTATTCTACTTGTGTTATTCAGGACATGAAATGTCATCAGATGATTGGTTTGGTGAGTTGTTGAATGGGCTTTAGAGACTGAAAGTACACTCTCCAGCTTCTCCTGCCATCAACTCTGTTTCTTCTTTGAATCTTGTTTCCAGTTTTTGTAATAATGTAGTTTCTAATACTTACATTCCTATGTCAGCCTTGTGGCACTTCAGACTGGGTCATTTGTCCAATCAAAGATTATCTTCTATGACCAATTTGTACCCCTTTATTTCGTGTGATAATAAATCAGTTTGTGATATTTGTCACTTTGCTAAGCAAAGAAAATTACCTTTTACTCGTAGCTTTTCTCATGCATCTTCAAAATTTGAACTTATTCATTTTGATATATGGGGTCCTCTCTCTATATCATCTGTTCATGGCCATAAATATTTTCTTACCATTGTTGATGATTTTAGCAGATTTGTTTGGATCATTTTGCTCAAAGCTAAGTCAGAAGTTTCCCAACATGTTCAAAATTTCATCACTATGATTGAAACTCAATTTCATATTACACCCAAAACTGTCAGATCAGATAATGGTCCTGAGTTTTCACTTCCTTCTTTTTATGCTTCCAAAGGTATTTTGCATCATCTGTCTTGTGTTGAAACCCCTGAGCAAAATAGTAGAGTTGAAAGAAAGCACCAACATATTTTGAATGTTGGCAGAGCTCTTCTTTATCAGTCAAAGTTACCTAAAACCTTTTGGTTATATGCTGTCAGTCATGCTGTTTTCCTTGTCAATAGAGTCACCACTCCTTTACTCCAACATAAATTCCCTTATCAATTGCTTTATGATACTATCCCTGATGTGCCTGTTTTCAAAGTGTTTGGATCTTTGTGTTATGCTTCTACTCTTCAAGCACATAGAACTAAGCTTGATTCCAAGGCTAGAAAGTCTCTTTTCTTGGGATACAAATCTGGTGTCAAAGGTTATGTTCTCTTTGATTTAACCTCCAAAGAGATTTTTGTTTTTAGAAATGTTTCTTTTCGTGAACATATCTTACCTTATAAGAGTTCTTCTATGTCAATTACTTCTGATTAGGAGTATTTTCCATCAGAAGCTGCACCTTAGACTCTGGGTTCAGACGCAGCCTATCAGACTCTGGGCTCAGAAGCTGCCCTTCAGACTCTGGGTTCAGAAGCTGAACCTCAGACTCTGGGTTCAGAAGCTGAACCTCAGACTCTGGGTTCAGAAGCTGAACTTCAGACTCTGGTTCAGACCCAGAATCTTTCGTCGCCTGTCTCTCCTCCTTTAACCTCTTCGCCTTCTGTTCTTGCTCCATCTCTTTCTGCACATCCTCCTAGAAAATCTTTGCGAACCAAACGTTCACCTGCATATTTGTCAGATTTTCTATGTGATTCCACTACTAATAGTTTACAGTCTTCTTCCACTTTATACCATGTTTCCAATTATTTGTCCTTTAACAATTTATCTCCCTCTCATTGTCGTTTTGCTTTGTCTCTTTCCACTCACATTGAGCCCAAAACTTATGCTGAGGCTAGCCAATTTGACTGTTGGAAACAAGCAATGCAGGTTGAGTTAACTGCTCTTGAGAAGACTGGAACTTGGCAGGTTGTTGATCTACCACCAAATGTCACTCCTATTGGATGTAGGTGGGTTTATAAGATCAAATATCATGTTGATGGATCCATTGAAAGATTCAAAGCTAGACTGGTTGCCAAGGGCTACAATCAAGTGGAGGGTCTGGATTATTTTGACACATATTCTCCTGTGGCAAAATTAGCAACAGTTAGACTGGTTTTAGCTCTTGCTTCTATCCATCATTGGCATTTACATCAATTAGATGTCAACAATGCTTTCCTTCGTGGAGATTTAAAGGAGGATGTTTATATGATGTTACCTCCTGGCATCACTTATGATAAGCCCAATCAGGTTTGCAAGCTTGTTAAATCTCTCTATGGGCTTAAACGAGCTAGCAGACAATGGTATGAAAAGCTGACTTCACTTCTCCTTCACCATGGTTATACACAGGCTTCTTCAGATCATTCTCTGTTCACTAAACACTCTGCTTCTGACTTCACAGCCCTTTTGGTTTATGTTGATGATGTGATTCTAGCTGGTAGTTCTTTAACTGAATTTCAATCAATCAAGAAAATCCTTCATGATTCATTTCAGTTTAAAGATTTGGGTCAGCTAAAATACTTTCTTGGCCTTGAGATATCTCATTCAGACTCTGGTATTTCTGTTTGTCAAAGGAAGTATTGTTTGGACTTACTCTCAGATTCTGGTCTACTGGATTCGAAACCTGCTTCTACCCCTTCTGATCCTTCTTCAAAGTTACATCACGATACTAGTCCACCATTTGAGGACATTGCAACATATAGAAGATTAGTGGGAAGGTTGCTATATTTGAATACAACCAGACCAGACATCACATTCATCACTCAACAACTTAGTCAGTTTCTAACCAAACCTACAACTGCTCATCATTCTGTTGCTTTAAGAGTACTCAGATACCTTAAGAGTTGTCCTGGTCGTGGTTTATTTTTTCCTAGAGATTCTAAACTTCAAATCTTAGGGTTTTCTGATGCTGATTGGGCTGGATGCATAAACTCTAGGAGATCTGTTTCTGGACAATGTTTTTTTCTAGGAAAATCCTTGATATCATGGAGAACCAAGAAGCAATTGACTGTTTCTAGGTCCTCTTCAGAAGCTGAATACAAAGCTCTTGCAGCAGCTACATGTGAATTACAATGACTTTTATACTTGATGAAGGACTTCCAGATTACTTGTGACAAGATGCCTCTTATCTATTGTGATAATCAAAGTGCACTCCACATAGCAGCCAATCCTGTGTTCCATGAGAGAACAAAACACTTAGAAATAGATTGTCACATTGTTAGAGAGAATTTGCAAGCTAAAGTGTTAAAACTCCTTCCAGTTTCTTCAAAGGATCAGTTAGCAGATTTCTTCACAAAGCCCCTCTAGCCTCAGCCATTTAATCTCTTACTATCCAAGTTGGGATTAATCAACATCTATCAACCGTCAACTTGTGGGAGGATATTGCATCACGTAGACAAAGAAGGGAACAATCACAATAATAGCAATAACTTGCATAGCAAGTAACTAAGAAACTTAGTTACTAGACAATAATCCTGTGCATATAAGCCTATGTTAGTTAGCATAAGGATTAGTTTGTGTATATATACTTGCTGTACAAGTCAATTAGAATCAATGAGAATCACTTTTCTTTATTCTTTTCTCAATTCATAATAACATGGAAGTAGCAAAGGAAATCCAAAAAATTCATGGCACCTCAACAGTGTTGCAAGCAACCATATGTGTAGAAAAAGGACAGGTTCATGGATATTGATGAATCGGTAAGTTTTAATGTCCCATTTGGCGATGATTCCAATAATCAAGTGAAAGACAAAGGCAATATTTTAATTTGCTTGAAAGATGGAAAATGTGATTTAATTTCAAATGTCTACTATGTTTCAAAAATGAAAAATGATATTTTTAGTCTAGGACAACTTTTAGAAAAAAGGCTATGATATTCACTTGAAAGATTTAAGTCTCCATGAAATATGAGAAAAATAATCACATCATCAAAATACCAATGTCAAGAAATAAGATGTTCTTGTTGAATGTCCAAAATGATGTGAGTAATGTGAAAGGGATACTGTTTCTCAACCATCTAGGTCACCTCGGTGAATAATGTTTACTTGGAAAGCAACTCTGGATTATTTTTTCAAAAGAGTCAAGTTCAAGATCCAAGAATCCGCTTAAGCTTATACATGTTCAAGAAGTTCAAAGTTGTTGTTGAGAAATAAAGGCCTGCGGGGAGGCGAACTCACATCAAAAGATTTTTGTGTAGATTATGGCAGCAATAAAAGTTGTGCAACATAAAATACAAAGAGCTGCAATGGACGATGGAGTGAAAGCCATAAAAAAGAATGATATGTGCATTACAAAGAAGAATGTCGAGGGAAAATTGAAATACACAAGACAAGACTAGTCGTAAAAGGTTATGGTGAAAATATTGATTAGGTTGAGGTATTTTACCCCAGTCATTCGTATGGATATCATACTTATAATTTCTATAGCACTATTCCCATTTCAATATAGGTTAAAAATTCATCGGATAGACATTAATCTTCAGTTTGATGCAGCATAGGATTAGAGAAGAGAGAAGAGACAGACGTGGGCCTCACTACTTTTAGGACTCTTTGCAAGTGAGCCGAGAAAGTGGGAAGAAAGATCCATTTTTTTGTCATCTTTCACGTATACCCTTTGCCTTTTTCTCTTTAATACTCGTTTAGTTTGATTTTTTATTTTTTTATTTTTTTTAAGTTTGTTTTTTTTTCTTTTAAAACTAGGTATGCCAAAACATATACCGCAACATAAAAATAAAAGAAGTATCAAATATAAATCCATTGTAACGTAACATTTTTCTTTGAAAAAGGAATAAGTGGGTTATCTTAAACAAAATACAAAAAAATTGTAACAAAATACAAAATTATTATGTCATAATTTTTTTTATTGTATCAGTGAATTCAACGCAAACATAAGTATATCAAATGTTACATTTAATAAAAAAAATATTAATGATCATACAAAATAATACATATAATTAATTACATTGCATTTTAAAATAATTTTATTTAGAAAAGAAATAATAAAATAGTATACATTAGTTTTTTTTAGTTGAACGATATTTTGTCCTTTCATAAATAATTACATTTCTCTCTTCTCACTCTCTATCAAACCAAACAAGAGAAGATAGAGAGAGAATACACTTCTTTCTTTCCTATTTCTCTCTCTTTCTCTTGTTCCAAACAGTACCTAAGTGTGTGTTTTTTAATGGAGTCCTCGAGGAATGGGTGTACATTGAGTAACCATCGGGGATAGAAGGTGAAACTATAAAAAAAAAAATAATTACTCAAGCTAAGGAACACATTTTATGGACAAATCAAGTTTAAAGGAGATGCATAAAAATACGGTCTATTAGACCGATCAAGTGTTAGACCCAATTAACTAATAGTTATAAATAAAATATGAGACACATATTTGTCACTTATACATAAAAAAATACCCGACAAATCTTTGTCACAAGTAAATATTAAAAATAATACGAGACAAATATTTATCACTGATGCATAAAAAGTGAAAGACAAATATTTGTCATTGACTAATATAAAAGCACGTGGCATATATTTGTTACTAATACATAAAAAAATACGAGACAAATATTTGAACTACGAAAGAAATCTATTTCAAATTTATAAAAAATAATAATTTTAAAAATTTGTGCATGTATTAAAAATTAAACCATCATCCATGACTTATGTTGTTTAATTACATTGAAAATGTCTAGTCGTTCGATGAAAAACATATCTTTTACGATTTATGTTGTATAATTTTAATTGTATCAATTAAACTTTACGTTACAGTTTTCTTTCTTTTGGTCGAGTAGTCTAATTTTTTGGTCAAGTAGTCTAATGGCTAGAAATTCACCTCTTAAGACGAACAAGTGAGGTCTCTAGGGTTCGAACCCCGACCTCTGTATATATTATGCAATATTCATACCAACTTATCTGAGCTCACAAAGACCATGTTACGTCTCTTTAATCGATCAAATACCTTATTCATCGTATATTTTATCAACACTTAAACATTACAACAATATGACAAAATAACTCTTTTGGCCCTTTAAGTTTGACAAAAATATCAGATTCGTCATTTAAGTGTTTTGAGTTTCAAATAGGTCCTTATTACCCTTTTAAGAACTTATTTGAAACATAAAAACTTAAAAATCTTTAAATAAGTGCATTAAATTAACAACTTAAATGACCTATTTGAAACTTAAAGAAACTTAAAAGACTTATTTAAAACTTAAAAAATTTAAAATTAACCCGTATTTTTGTCGAACTTAAATGACAAAAAAAGAGTATTTTGCCCAACAATATCTGCAACAAACTCGCGTGACAACACTCGTATTTGTCTAGTCGTGATAAAAAATCATTAACAAAATTGCTAATGTAACATGTTATATATCTTCGTGGCTCTCATGTGTACATACATGTGTATCCTTCAAGGACTAATTTGCAAATGAAATCCTAATCAATAATTATAATATTTTCTAGATTTCAATCATAATCCTTCTCATCCACCCTTGGGCCTTCACTCATCAATGACCATAGTTTCTCAACCTCATATCTTTCAACCACAAAACATAACCACTACTCCTTCATATGTGGGTCTTAACTCTTAATTAAGGCTGAAATTTCTGCTAGTTGCTGGCAATGACTACAACTTCCCCCTCTACTCTGTTGTGCCCGAATCTTCGTTGGGTAGGTCTATAACCAAAAGCATATAATATTTGTGGGAGTAGTCAATGATGTTGAGGAGAACATGAGTAGCTTCTTGGTATTATATGCAATAAGTTATCTCCTTGGTGAAGTGTCACATGGCAACAATTGAGTTTTATTAGCAATTGTTTTCGATATTCACTTTAACATGATTGCACCATTCTATACGGGATCCATTTCCCAAATGTGAGACTCATGTTGGTATCATCCAATAAAAGAGTGCGTGTGTTAAAAATGTTTCTTGATTAATTACTAATATCAAATTAAGTCCTTAAATGATTTAGGGTTTATGGGCTTTTATTTGAATTTTCTTTGAATTTTCTCCTTTTCAAGGATTAATTTTTAGGACATCATACAAATTCAGAGATCAATTTGACAGTTTAACTTTTTCTGAATAAAGTTAATTGTCCAATGGTTTTCTCATCAAATTTATTCTTATTTCATTCCATGCACTTTTAGTTGCTAACGTCATTTCTTTGCCAAATTATTTTGCACTGCAGACAATGAATTGTGTTTACAAGAGTTAACTATAGAAAGTTGCTTTACAGCATAAAATGGAAAGGACAAAATAACAGATCATATATATCTGCCATGTTGTATTGTAATCATACATTAACAAGATAAGGAATTGTTTTTCCTAGATACATTAACAAGATAAACAAATTTTTTCCCTAGATACATTAACAAGATAAGCAATTTTCTTCCTAGATACATACATGCGGATCCAATTCCAAACCAGGACATGACATGTATATATACATATCCTGTGTTTGATAAAAAATCAATGAAAACTACTATTGATGTTTAACTAAGCAGCCTTTGCTTTGGCGAGGGCTTTCTTCCTCTGCGCAAGCATGTACGAGTACAAGTGCGGACTACCTGCATAGAATTATGAAATTCAATCAGTTGAAGCATAATGTTGGCAAAATAAACGGTGGAAATAAGGAATATAGTAGTAAGAAATATGCTTTGCCTGGAACGTAGATTCCCAACGCAACAATTGCGAGGTAAAAGTAATCGAATGAAGAGTTCCATGTATTTGGCATCCTGATGCAATACTTCTCAGATGCCTGAAAAACATACCAAATCAATAACTTGAAATCAGGTTCCTGACAAACAAGATCATCAAATAGTTCAAGTAGAGCTAATCATAAATCAGTCATAGACTAACAAGCAACAATTCTCCTTATTGCACCTTTCTGATTATAAACAATGCATCACCAGGTTTAGATATTTTAAAGATTCTAAACCTGTTTGGATAAACAGCTAAATTAAGTATTTATAACATAAGCGCTTATCATATAAATGCTTATGTATAAGCTATTCCTATAACAAATTATAAAATTAAGTCAAACTATTTTCTTATAAGATATAAGTTGTTTTCATAAGCTATTTTGGAGAGTTTATGGAAATAAGTTGAAAACAACTTATGGACATATCATATGCTATTTACACAAGCTCTCTCAAACAATCTCACAAGTGCTTATGCCAGGAGACAACCTAAAATTAGACAATCCAAACAGGACTTAAAGGTAATTTCGATTCTTCGATGTTCAAAATCTTTACCTTAATGAATGGCAAGGCAATATAAATCAAACCAACTTCACTGCTTATGCCTGTTGGATACAAAATTAAGAATGTGCTATATCTGCAAAGGAAAATATGTAGTCAATATAAGAGCAAAATAAGATTTATCAATACTACACTTCATGAAGAAGGCTTTAAACAAATTTCATACCTAAGCCACAAAAGCCATGATGGGGAAAATCCAAAAGCCTCTTTAAGTCCGAAGAAAGAATAGCGAATAATCTGAAATTATAACAATAAAGAAGATTATAACTATTGATCTTCACTAAAGCTTTTCTTGCATTTTCAATCAGTGACTTCACTCATAGACCATGACATTCAAGGATTGTTGGAAACAAAAGAAAAATTACAGAGCGAAAATGGGACGCTAAGCCAAAAAGGTTTAGCATTATAGTTCAAGCTATACACAATTTCAAACATGAAATGGTGAAACAAATTTAAGTGCAGGCTGCAATAAAAATATTGGAAAATTTAGTGTTAATTACATAACAAACACTGCCAACTTATTTATTTCAGCTAATATCAAACAAAACAAACAAATTGGAGTACCATATAGATGGTGTGAGTGCTGAATGTGAGTAACAAAGCAATATCATGGAAAACTTGCCTCGGTGATAGACCAGCTGATAAGTAGGGAGCTCACAAGAAAATGAGTCCGAGTCTGTCATTCAAAGATGTGCTAAATTTTCAATAATAGAATATGACAAAAATCCTTAATTAAATGACACAACAGAAAATAAAAGGCTTAAATATAGTTTCAGTCCTCCTATTTTGCATCATTCACAATTTTGGCCTCTTTATTTCTAAATCTATGATTTTAGTAACCAATTTTGGTCCTCAATTACCAAATAATCAAATTTCAGCCTTAAAATGCATAGGTGAGGGAAAGTCATACAATTTGAAAAATGGGGACCAAAATTGCAAATTCGAATTTAGGGGACCAAATTGTAAATTAGATGAATTAAAGGGCCAAAAAAAGTATTTAAGCCAAAATACATAAATAAGTGAAAATTGGAATTTGTGTTCACCTCAGGAAAACTCCACAAGATGCCCCATACTAGGAACAGCCTTGAACCAATCTGAGGCAATGTTGCTGATATTGGAGACTTCACAATCCCTTCATCAATTCAATAACAAAATCAGAAAAAGAGAAAAACAAAAACAAACTCTAACATCAAATTAAATCTACATTAAGCATTTAATCAATGGATTACTCACCAACTAAACCATGAAGAATCTATCATACCATGCAATACAACGCCATACCCAAAAAACACAATGAAGAAATTTTAGATAAATTCCCAAAAGGGTATCTCAAAAAGTGATAAAAATCAAAAGGGTGCTCCAAAAATGATAAAAATCAAATCTTTTTGAACCAAATACCTCTAACACTGCAGCAGTTTGAGCAAAAAGCAAGGGCTTTTCAGCTACAGAGTAAACATGTTGATGACCCATTTCCTTCAATGTCTTCAAAACAAGAAATAGAACTTGTAGCCTGCATAAATTTGAAAAAATGGATCTAAGATAACAATGATAAAAAAAATTCATAAATGGGTGAGTAAGTGAATGAATTAGTGATAATTTACCATCCAAATAAAACGGTAAAATTGTAAAGAGAAAGGTAGAGTCTTTTCATAGGTGAAACAGAAGCAGCCATTGATGAAGGAAGTGATGATGAAGAGAAAAGAGATCTGGAAGGAGAAACCCAAGAAGGGTTCAAAAAGTTGGAATAATTAATGAAGAGGGTGTGGAATTTTGACAAATGTTTTATCTTATGATTGGATTATATAGGGTACATGGGATTGGTATTGGAATTGGGGAAGTAGCCCAACCAACAACAACTTTAGTGTATTAACTAATTAAGAGGGTAATAATAACAACATAAAGTGCATAGTAGTAGTACTTCTTCTTGTTATTGAGTGTCTTCGGGATACTAGTTAAGGACCTTTAATAATAACTTTTTATAAAAATTTGTGTAATCAATGTATTAAAAATTGAAAATTTTGACATTTTAAAGAGTAATTATTTAATTTAAAATGTTTAAAAAGTGTTCCGAAGACACTTGTTAACAAAACCTAAAAAATGGCATACTATAGTAGTACTAGTTTGTTTAGTTAGTTAGGTAGTTGAACTCCTCAACCAAACACGTCATGTGTATGTAGGTAAGTAATAATAACATAGGATTGAACAGGTCTGGTCTAGTCTGGGTATCAGTTGTCTGTCTGGCAGAGCAAACATAATTTGCTTTCATATGTGTTCATTCATACATTCTTTACTGGTTTTTTTTATAAAAAAATAATAATTTGGTTTCATATATGGTCATAAAAACATTTTTTATATCCCAAACATTTGTTAACATTTATTTTTTTAATGCAAATGTTCTCTATTTTGCATACTTTATTTTTTATTACACGTGATTTTTGTAGAAAAAATTTATTCATATTTGCTTATCATTTTTTATGTAGGGCATTTATTTACCGAAGAGAGAAAAATAGATGATAAATAATTATGGATATTATAGGACAAAGGAAAATAATGATATAAGAAATAGTCAAATTTATTGTTACATTTGTATATGTAAAAAGTAAAAAAATGACAAATAAAATGTAACTAATCGAGGGTTTAAATCTATCATTGGACACACAACAATGTTAAAATTTAAAAAAAAATGATATTTATACAACCAATTTACGACTACTTTTGTGACAATTTTCGTTGTCATACTCACATTATGTTTTTACTTTCTTTCTCTATTGTTTTGGTTTTCGTGTCAGTAACTACTTTTTCTTGTAAATTATGATTCTCCCATAAGTTGTCATGTAAATGGTTGTTTAAATAACACACCTCAGACTTTTAGGAAGAGTTTGCCACTCATTTGAGTTTTATATGTCCAGAAGGGTTAGTCTCTGCGGTTGCGTGCACATAGTATACTTGGTTTTAGAAAAATGTAACCAAAGGAGCACATTACAAAACAATTTGTTAAAAAAAAGGCACTTAGATGATTAACAAGGTTAACTTGGTAAAGTTGTCATTTTTTTCTTTTATTTTTTTTATTTTTGTAAAAATGTTTAATTTTACAACTTTTATAGGATAGATGAAATATAATTTTTTGCTATGGTTGGTTGGGACATGTGGTCCATGATGGACAGTTTCCAAAAGGTTAGATCAAATAGTTACATGTTCTTATCATATCATGGATTGTCTCCACTATACCAAATCCATTTCTCCCTCAATTTATGACGTGGCAAGTGATTTTTTTGGTGGGGTTGGACTAAAATTAATTTTGGAGCCAACTTTTCACCCTCTCTAGACTTAAAATTAATTTGGGAGCCACTTTTCACCCTCTCTAAACTTAAAAATTAATTTTGGAGCCCACTTTTCACCCCTCTAAACTTCTTAAAAACTGCACATGCATTTTTTTTACTCAACTTAACATGTATCTACAATTATCTTTTTAAGAAACTAGGTTTTTTTTAAGGACATCACAACAAAAAACATTGGAGTTAGCCATACCATCTGACCTATATTTTTTGAGATTTTAATTTTGACTTTTTTAAAAGAGTTCAATAAATGTGTTTTCTCTAGATAGACAAAGCTTGGATACCGTTTGATCCGACTTTTTTCTACTTCTCTACAATTTTAAGGAGAAGGTAGGCCAAACACAATAATTATTAAGTACTTATTTAAAAAAATACTTTTTTTTAGAATGCATAAAATTGAATGGAAGGAGCTTTAAAACTAAAAAAAAATAAAGTAATAAAACAACTTTAACTTATTTCTTAAAATGCTTAATTTTAACTTTGTTTTAAAGTAACTTTTAGACCGTAAAAAAGTCAAGCCAAACGAGACCTTGATAATCCCCTTACTTTCAAGGTAGTTAATACGACTTATTAGATTTAGAAGGAAATAAGTTGTTCGCTTGCATCAAGAGATGAAAATGCATCTAGCTGAATTATTCACTGTATCAAGCCTTTTTTTTTTCTGGGGGCTTGTGGCGGCCTCACTAAAAATCAATAGTGACGGGTCCTAGATCTTAGGCTACTAGAAGATAAGAACTTGTTCGTATAACAAAATTATGAATTTTTTCTTATAAAAGTCAGACATTTTAGCCATCTAAAATATCTCGCTTACACAAATAGTCGTTGTTGTAAGACCAATGTTTCTTCAGACTTTTAATTTTTTGAATGTTTTTCTACAACCATATTTATAACATTATAAAAAGTAATATTATCAATATGACCTAGTGGTTTAAGAACTAAAATATGATTTAACCCATTAAATATTTATCTCTTAGGATTTGTAAGAATAATATCATTAATAATAGATAGCTCAAAAGCATCAAAAACACTGTCAATGCCGTTAATTTCTATGAAATATATGAACTTTGAGACAAACAACCTCATCACATCACTTCTTCCATTCCACACCTTGATTTCAAACAGGAGCTTACTTTTTAACTTGCAAGACCTCCACATTAAACATTCTATCTATGAAGCCCAGATACGGATACGAGTGCGAGTACGATACGGGTACGTAGATACGCGGAATTTTTAAAATTTAGGATACGATTAGGGGTGGCAAAATGTATGGATTGAATGGATATGGATTTGGATCCTAATGGATGGATCAAAAGAAATTCATTAATCCATTACAATCCACTAATTTTTTTGTTAAAAAAAAACCATCTGATCCATCCATTAAGTATATTGACCATCTAATCCATCCATTACTAGATTTTAACGGATGGATTGTCCATCCGATCCATCAAATAAAATGTGTTATTTATTTAATTTGTATTTCATAAATATTTAGTTAATTAACTGGTGCCAAAAGTAAAAATATTCAACCTATTTATTCATGTCTAAGCCCAAAACAGATTTTATTATCAAGCTCAAACTTGATTTTTGTCTCAACCCAAACAAAATTAAATATATAATAATAGGTGGTGGTTGACCGGCGTTGACCACCGTTAACCAGCGTTGACCACCATTGACCGACTTTGACTACCGTTGACCGGTGTTGACCACCGTTGATCGGCATTGACCGCCGTTGACCGACTTTGACCACCGTTGACCGGCGTTGACCACGGTGGTGCTCCGGTGAACCCCGTCAAGATTGCGGCAGCGGACGGTGGTTCACGGCGGACCTTCGGCGTTGACCGGTGATTCTCCGGCGTTCACCACCGTCAATGTTAAAATAATATTAAATATTAATAATATATTAAATAAACAATATTTTAATATTAAAAAAAAATTAATTTTGTTTTCTTTCAGTTTTTTTTTCAACTGTTTCAGTTTTTTTTATAATTTTTTTGTAAATAAGTTATTTTTATTTTTTTAAATTAATTTGTTTTTATTATTTAAAATGATCCAATGGATTTGTTTTTAAAAAAAAAGATAATTCAATGGACTTTTAAAATAAGGTGGATGAATCAAATCCATCCATTGTTCTAAATGGTTGGATCCAAAACCAATCCATTAACAAAAATTTTGTTTGGTGGATGGATTGAATGGATTTTATGGTAGATGGATTGGATGGATAAGGATTTGGTGGACCAAGTTGCCACCCATAGATACGATACGGCTAAGATACGTTAACAAAAATTTTATACTAAAACTTATATGTGTGTAAAATACTTTTTACTTAAAGAAAATAAGCATTGATTACCCTTCATTATTATATGTATGTAAAGTTTTCTTATAAACCATATTATATATAATTTTAAGTGGTTCATCGAGAAACAATTCTACTGATGCATATCTAAAATTGAATCATATACATCTCTATTGAATTTTTACAACACTGTCTCACTTTTTTACCTTTCATCTTTTCTAGGATACGTACTTGTGAAGTATCTTATAAGTATCATAGTGTATCTATGAAGTATCCTATAAGTATCGGATAAAATATTTTTTAAAAATTAAAATAATTAATTCCGATACTTTGTGGGTACGTATCCGCGAGTATCCGTGGAGTATCAGTATCCGATACATATCCGATACGGGTACGTCTCCGTTTTAGAGTATCCGGGCTTCATAGCATTCTATTCTTAGGTAATTGTTGATAGATACTTCTATTCAAAAATATAAAAATTAATTGAAAATAATTGACAAGTTCGGTGGAACTTGTTTGCGTGACTATTGTGTTTAATTAAGACAGTAGTAATACAACTTAAACATAGTGGAGGAGAAGTGGTATACTAGTTTATTTAGTTAGGTAGCTGAATTGAACTCCTCAACCACATATGTGTAGGATTGAAATGGCCTTGTTATCAGTTGTCTGTTGGACAGCCACAGCAATAGGAATTTTTTTGGTTCCACATGTGCTCATAAATAAATTCTTTACCTTTTTTAATTAAAGAAAATAGGGTTTGGTTTCATATATGGTCATAAATAAATTCTTTAGTATTTTCAGAAAAAAAATAAAATGGTTTCTGTTTTTCTTTATGGTGATAAAATGGTTTTAGTTCTTGTAAAAAAAAAGGCTTATGTTCTTTTTTGTTATATGGTCATTCCCCATCTGAAAAGAATTTGTTCAAATAAAATGTCACTTTTCAAAATGATTAATAAGATTAATTTAGTAAAATTATTATTACTATTTTTTATATTACTTTTGATAGAGAATTTAAATTTAAAGTGAGAAGAGAATAATACTTTCGTCCATGCTAGGGAATATCTGAACTCGAAATCTGACGTCAAAGTTCCGTCTATTTACCACTGGACCAAACTTTTGGAGTTATTTATAATTTTTGTTTAATTTATGGAAAATGATTTAATATGATAAATTTTTGAGAAAGTAGTATCATTTTTGGCTAGGATCAGTTGGGTCATGATGGACAGTATCCAGAGTTAGATTAAATGCATGGTTCTTAGTTCTTACCATGGATTGTCTACACTATATAAGTTCCATTTCTTCTTCAATTTATGATGTGGTAACTAGCAAGTGATTTGTTGGGTTGAGCTGAATTTAAAAATAACACATGTATATTTTTTGAAAATTGCTTTTCCCACATTAGACAAGGCTAAAAAACACTAGTAAATGACGGTTTTACTCCGGCGGCAGTTAATTGCCGCTGGGAAGGATCCGGCGGCAGTTAACTGCCGATGGGAAGAAAACCAGCGGCAGTTAGTTGCCGCCGTCCCCATCGGAAGCTAAGTGTCGCTGTGATTTGTACTTAAACAGAATCAGAACAGAACCTGTGTTTACAGGTTTCAATTTCTCTCCAATCCTCGCCAATTCCATTCCACTAAATTCAAGCAATTTCATACCCATTAGCAACAAGTAAG